>JAUEKX010147913.1:0-11507 GCA_031834005.1 Dendronotus venustus
TACTACTACTACTACTATTACTACTACCACTACTACTACTACTACTACTACTACTACCACCACTACTACTACTACTATTGTTTTAGTTTTGATTTATTGTGATGGCTTTGTTGTATGAGCACAGAGATGGTAGATTATACCCATAGCAGTAGTAGGTAGAAGACTATAACTATAATCTATCTTAATCTTATTCATACGGAAGTGATTTCACCCCACACGATAATGAAGATGTCGGAATTTCATAATCGTCCTAATGTTGATTTTCTTCTGGAAGAAGATGGATTCGAATTTAATACCAATAGAGGAGTTTTACATTGTTCGTTGGCATGATAATGAATTCACAGCAGCGATGGTACTTTGATAATGCCGATAGTGAGCGAGCTGGATTCTTTAAAACAATGCTTTTTAGCCTATTGTTTTGATGTTTCTGACTTCCCTGTTTTTCTTCATAGTGCTTTTCAGTGCGTCTGTTAGGAGTGGGGCATCAGAACATTAAGAAAATAGTGTGCGAGTGTGTGGTTCCAAAAAGGTTAGATTCTTTGGTTCCTTTGACGTCCGCGCGCCTTCTTTAAAAGTGAAGTCAGTGGAAAACTTGTACTACCCCGAAGAGCGCCGGGAATAGCGCAGAACTCTTGTCTTCCTTTTCCACTTACTTATCTTCTTTCTTTTCCACATTCACCACGGTGTTCTCTCCCCCCATAGGTAGGTTGAGGTAGCTACCGGTACTCTACATTGATTGTGACTATTTTTAGGGCGCATGCGGTACTAGAGCCAATGTGAGATTTTGATGATCTCGAGTGTACCGTAGTAGGGTAGGCTGTTGGAAATGGGGGTGGTTGTGGGATAGTTGTGTAATTACATGCCTTTCCAAAGGATACAGCGTCTGCTGTTCTGGTATTAAAACCGTGGACATCTGCATGGCGGACAAGTTAATTACCTCTAGACTAGACCACAAAGGCACAGGGCTGTTTGATCAATATCAATAATTACCGACCTAATTAAGATGAATAAACTACATAAGCACAGTGGGCTGATCACCTGCTTGTCATAGTATTTCAAGGCTCTGTATTGTGTGGTTATATGGGGCATCCACCTCTTTCACTATTGAAGACTTGGCATGGAGCTGGGTGCCAACACTGCTAATGCGATTAAGTATAAGGCATTGCATACCAAAACAAAACGACCGTAGTAAAAAAGAAAGATGACCCCAGGGTCCACCGTGCCAAAATAGGGTGGTTTTGGATAGGTGGACCAATGAAAACATGTCGTTCAGAACAGAAAACAAAGAACCAAGGCAGTGAAGGCAGGCTTTGTTCAGACTTTTTGCAACACCTTTCTTTCTTTCTTGATCAATTTACCTTTTGTATCTCTCGGTTTTGCAACACCACTGTTACAAATTATCAGAAATTACGCAACACACCACTTTTACGAACATCTGTCCTAAAATAGAACCAAGCCCAGGGTTCACCTCCCTACTTATTTCACTATGTTGACTCCGGGGTCCACCTATCCAAAACCACCCCATTTTGGCTAGGTGGACATTGTCTGCCAACCGTATCAACCAAGTTCTCCCACCTTACACCCTGCAACCAGGACATGACCAATAAGGAGGATACAAGAATAGAAAGAAAAACCCAATAAAAATGCTCTCATGCCCTTTTCTGATTTTATTAAATTCCACACAAATAGTTTCAGACATCATCATAACATGATTTGGTACTGTTAATTTGGTAAGTTTTAATTAATACACCATATTACAATGTTATCATGTCTGTTTGCTTGTGGCAATAATAACACAGGGGAGAATAGTAAATATCATTATATGCATTTTGGATTTATTACTTTTTGATATAAAAAAAAAAGATGGAAGGAAAACATAACGAAAGGTTGGTTATTATAAGTATAAATCATTCTTGATATCTTGACTCTTTATAAAAGTATTTGACTCTTCATAAAAGTATAGGAATGATGGAAAAAAAAAAAAAAATAACGACAACAACCAACCCTAGAGATACCAAGCATGAAAGTTAAAATGAAGAGGAAAAATAAAGTAATGAAGAAATGGCACAATATCTACAACATACAAATTAAAATCATCATGTAAAGCCTATTACAAAACTAGTGGACATTGTTACGCTCTTGTCATTGCATTATTGCATTCTGTCTTGACAACCCAAAGCTAAGGATTGTATACACACAAAAAAATCTTTTTCGTCATGAGAATAAAATGGATCAATATCATATAATCATTGGTATAGAATATCAACAAACAAAAAATAGCTTAAAAAAGAAATAGCAGGAGACATTTCCAAATATCAAATTTACGGTAACATAATATTTCAAAACAGTTATAATATATGTAATTAAATCATAATAATAAAGGATTAAGTTCTCCATAGAGAAAATAAAGGTAGGTAGTTTCTCCTAAAACAATGGAAATGACATAATAAATACACACCTCTTCCTAAAATATATTGACAAGCTTAAAAAAAAACCCCAATAGTACCAATACCCTGCGCATCTCTAAATTCATTAACAGGTTAAAAAACTGTTAGCTAGTCTAGCATTAGCAGCATGCCAGGATTTTGAAGCCTCTGAAGAAAGGCAGAAGATAGCAGTGTACGTATTTCAGCTCAAGGAGTATGTAGTAATAGTCTTCAAACAGCAACAACAGTACGGTAGGTTCAGGTGGTCAAAATAATACATCGTTATATGTCATTCTAATTCTAGAACTAGGTCATTGAGCTTCGTTTCGCTCTTCCTTCAGTTGAGGAGTTGGCAGGGGGAAGTGAACAAAAAAACAACAACTCCATTTAACAGAGAGACCTGGCAAGGATATGAATATATATGAATAATATCACAAGACATAATTGTATCCTGTATCCTTGTACAGTTGAAATTGGAAATCCTTTTTCTTTTAATTTAAATTTTAAGGTTGACCTTAATTATCTCCCCTATGTCGAGCAAGAAAACCAACAAAATACATAGCAAAGTAGGTGTTTGGGTTTGTACTAATTTAACGAGATAATATTTGACAGTTTATTTGATCTTAAGGTTTACATACTGACAGTTTGGCACATTCAAATTCAAGCAACATGATATTGCGAATAAATTCCTGTGATCTGTACTTCGATTAAAAATGATAACAGAAGAAAGGCTGACTTAAGGTTGTTTTAAATAGCCCAAAAATAAATGTCTTATAAAAAACTATCCTCTATTGATGATGATTAGACTTAAGTATCCACTGCCTTAGAAAAATTTTAATGATGATATTGTGAAGCTGAGCTGTTGAAGTGATTACACTGATTAGGAAAGAAAAACATGTATCAGCTTAATCAAAAAATTAGAGATAAAAACATTTTCTAAAATCTATGCTTTCTGATCAAGTAAAAAAGTAAATTGGGGTGACTAAAGCCACTGACTGCTTAAAATTTTAAACAAAATCGCCATCCAGTTTAAGTGCCTGGGATTGATTTTGGGGTTGAGAAAAAAGGCTAACCGACTCCTTTGATGAAACTATTGTTAAAACAAAATGTCCTCATTGTCGTAAACTAGAGTGACTGACTACTACGGACAGTTTATTAAGATAGTAAAAAAAAAGTAGGGAAATCAGAAAATAGCTGAAAGATTTAAATCCCTGAAAAGCACAGAACAAAATGGCGGATTGAACCATCGCAAAGATGGAAGTGGCAAAGGATTAGGACATATCATAACCTAAGAAAGCCGTCAACAAAAACATCACTTGACAGAGCCTATGCTGGAATCCATGGGGAAACATAAGGTTGAGAGGTAGGCCTAACAAAATTTGGGAGGAAATAGAATAACCAGAAACAGAAATCTAAAGGTACCTACTGGAAGAGCTGGAGAGCATAGCATTAGATTATAGACAAAGATGGAAAGCATTCATAGACAGGTCTAGAATACTAGTAGAAAGGTTTGAAAGGCAAATGATGATATGATGTAAATGGAATTAAAATTAAAATCAGAAGGGATTTAAAAAATAAAAATGTGTATAGTATAAATCACATAAAACAGCAGTATGATGCACAGAACATGAAAATGAATCTTTTCCCCTTTATTTCGCCACCAGTATGTACAATATAAAATAGACAATTAAGCGCGGCGGATGAAATTATCAAAATTTCACTGCGATAAGAAATGAGCTCGTTAAATAATAATAATAACAAATGTTGAAAATCCAGTTCAGTTATGTTAGTAGTTGATTGATATCCATTCGTACTCAGCAAGCCTTAAAAAGATTGCCTCACATTCACATTCGATTTTTTTCATTCTCTCATTGCTGGGCGCCACAAAGTCATGCTTAAATTACAGAGATTAAATTCTTTGGATAAAACAAAATCAACATATTATGGAAATATACTACTACTTCAGCTCTCTTTTTTTCCTTCTTCAAATTGAGAGACTGCGTAGCAATTTCCAGTTTAAAAAAAAATTCAATTCATACAATTATCTATACAATATTCAAAATACTGACTAAAACTTGCAAGGACGTGAGTTCCCAATTTGGGATTAAAAAAAAAAAGTTACTGTTAAAACCATAAAATGCCTGCTCCGTGTTAATTGACGACATTGCAATGGTGAGAAAGGGACCAATGAAAGACTCAATCTGTTACTGTGTGTGCAGCCAGCCCAAGGACAATCTATCAAGGTTGACAATAGGGCCTGTGGGGGGAAACAAATAGAGGTTTTTTAATACATTTATCCCAACTTTCAACTTTTGATACAGACCAGTAAAGTTCTAAACTATTGACCAATACGTGAAAATCTTTTACCTCTAAGTTACAGTTTGTAAACCTTATTTTTATTCTTTTATTAACCGAAAAACAAATATTTTTATTAATATGCAACCTGACACGAAATATGTAATATAATAACAATAATATTGCTTAGTAATAATAAAACAAACCTTATTTGTGATTACATAAAAAAGCTTTATGTGATGCATGAGCACCAGGCAGACATTTGTGCTGAATAAGGAATCAACCAATACATTCTTAATCTTATCTATAAAAAAACCAAACAAACAAATCTGAAAATCCAATTTGAACCGCACCGATGAATAGTTTTAGATAAATCAAATCTTTTAGTTTTTTTTTTACTATCTTCATGGACTTACCCGACTGACATCAAGTATCGTGTTCAGTTTAATTCTTCTTCATCCTATGATGCATTGCCCTTGCATCTAGCACCTACAATAAAAAGATAAAAAATGAAATGATATACCTTACTGTTGGCTGTGCTACGACTACGAGTAGTAGTTGTAGTTAGATAGGCCTACTGATTCAATGGATCTTTTACAATGTAGATATTTTAAACACCTTAGCATAACTTTGTAAAAAAAAGAATGGGGCACCCTAAAATCACAAAACTTGACGAGAAGAAACACTTCGAATTTGAATTAAATGAAATGAAACATAATATCATAAAATCCCAACAGCTACTGCCAAATAGACAACCAAACGACGGCTAGAAGCCAAGGTAGATGAAAATGGAAAAGCTTCTGTAAGTTAGGGACGAGACGGTAAAAACACTGGGACGTTTCGGACTACTCCTTTTTCAACAGAAAACAGACAACAACACTAAATACTGGAGTCGATGTTTAAAGTCCTATCCCAAAGGAATGTTGTCATGACTTTATGATATTGATATGGTTTATTTCATAATTCTGTGTATAATTTTCTTTCATGAAAGCATTGCTGATAATTTCCTCTTGAAGATCAATCAAGTTTATCTTATCATAATTCTGTATATCATTCTCTTTCATGAAAGCATTGCTGATAATTTCCTCTTGAAGATCAATCAAGTTTATCTTATCTTCTTATCGTATCTCATCTCATCATATTCTCTTTGTTTCACTACCCAGACAGATATCTCCTCCTCCCCCTCGTCCTCCTCCACTTCGACTTACCTGTCCTTGAGCACTGGCAAACAAATTCTGCACATTGGGGCTCATGTTCTGTTGCGGCGGCATGTTGGAGGGATGGACGATCAAGGTGCCGCTGTAGGCAGGAGAAGGCATGCCGGGACTGGGGTAGTAGTTGACGCTGTTGTTGCTGTTGTTGTAGCCGCCCGGGTAATTCTGTCGAAAAGAGCCGCCCTGATTCCCCCCGTACTGACCGTGGTGATTTCCGGAAGGACCCCTTTGTCTGTCCAGAAATAGTAGAGGGATGAATTGGAACAAACTGGATTAAAAATACGTCAAAGTGTAAGTTCAATAGTTACAAGACTTATCTTGTGAAAATTTCTGGGACCCGGAAAGTAGCAATGTTTTTTTTGTCTCACTCCTAATACGACAACTTTTGTCATTTTCCTGCATCTGATAATATTAACTATGATAGTTTTTTGGTTTTAATTTGGAGGACTAAAACTGTTATTTCAACGTAAAGTCTATTTTCAGTTATTTTTCTTGCCAATGATGGTCGCGGAACGACCCTTTATCAAAATATCATGTATTTTTTCCCCCCTATTATTCTCAATTGATGTTGTGGTCAAATGTCGTACTGTGGGAAAATCCAATTAGCAAATAACACTACTTATGGTCCGGTAGATTGTTCAGTACCTACAGTATATCGCTATCTTTGTAAATCAACATCAAAATAGTCTTGATATTCAGTTAGTTGCAAAGGTATTTTTGGTGCAACTTTCCGGGGTCCCAGATGTTAGATCTTCTTAATTCAACTCATTTTGAGAAATAATATTTTATCGTAAAGTGAATTCAACAAAGACAATAATAATAATAATGAGTTTATAGCTTCACAATAACATTCATTTCCCAATTACCCTCTCACACTAAGACTAACACTAAAAATCAAGAAAATTATCTATATTGACAAGCATTACAAAATAGTTGATAGAAAATCAAAATAAAACACTGGATTAAAACCGATAACCACGATGAGTAAAACGATCTGTCTTTCTTTCTTGATCAATTTACTTTTTGTACCTTTCGGTGTAAGGTGTAAAACGATCTGTAATAATAATGAAATAATATATAATTTTTATTTAGCGCTTTACCCCATATTTAATAGGCTCATAGTGCTTTATCAGTCTTCTTTAATTTTAGCAGTACCGATACCTACAGAAACAAAGTAAATAGGGTAGCTGTAATCACCTTTGTGGAGGAGGCAGCAGGGAAGGAGGGAACAAAGGCGGTGGGTGGGCCATTCCTGAAGGGTGCCTGGGGTTGATCATCCGCGGTGTGGAGGCTCTCAGGGCTGGGTTATCCGAAAGGTTGCTATAGCTATGCTGAGAAGAAGAAAGGACACAAAACTTGACGGTTATAATACAGAGAGAGAAAAATATACACACTTGATTGAGGAAACAAAATAACAAGACGGTTAAGATTTGGAAAGAAGAAAAAACAGAAAGAAAATATTACACTTCATCCCAGAACAGATATATGTCGCAAAATGCTTAAACTTAAAAGCAAAATTAGATAGAGACAAACCATCACTATTTTAAGTTTAAATTATGAACCATAAAAATTGTACTTCCGACTCATTTTGTACTTCAACCAGTTTTATATCATTTCTCTTAATTTTTTATAATTTTCATGGACAGTCTTTTAAGTTCATCCAAAAGTAGTAGTTCCTCACCATAGATACTTCTTACAAACTACAGCAATGTATGCCCTACCTATATTGTATATATATGTCACAAGTATAATACAATTGTTTCAATGTTTGTAGTTTTACGCCTTTTTGAACACCGTACAGAGAGACTCTGATAGGACTTGACCCCAGACAGTCAAGTTTAACTACAAAAACTAGCCTTTGCCTGGATTCGAACCATGGACATCTGTGTGGCTGGCAAGAATTTAACCTCTAGATAACAATTATAAAAAAGAGAAAGAAAGAACAGCTTTGACACTAAAAAAATATAAAATATTGGTAAAAGGGAAGTACAGCAAACTAATTGCATATTATATTATATTTGTTCACAGAAATCACATCAAGTCATTTTAATTTAGCTCACACAGTGCTGGGAAAAGGTAAAAGGTAAAAGGCTTTAAATGGAAAATAAAAAACAAAAGTAGTTCCTATTTTGCGTAATGACAAAATGACAATGGAACAAAAAATCAAATGTGAAACAAACAAGACGAAAAATAAGACTAATGAAAGTTCATGACTGGAGAAGCACGATTTTTATGGTAATCCTCTAAATTATGAAACGTTTAACACTTCAATGGTCGATAAATGTCCTAAGATGACGTCTACAAAAGAAATGAAGATTGTTTGTTTGTTTATCCAATGCCATATATATACCGCTTGCGCAGTGTCGGTACCCAGCTCCATGCTCAGTCTGAAATGGTGAATGAGGTAGATGCCCCAATAAACCACCTTTGACAAAACACAGAACTGGGAAATACTATGGATCAGGAACTACAGCAAGCAGGTGATCAGCCCACTTTCCCCGTCCTTGAAGGGCGCCATGAGCAATACTCTGGATGTATTACTCAGCTGCTAACAAAACAAATTTTTATATCGCCTACTTTATGTTGCCTCTCATTTAGAAGTAAAAATGAGAGAACCTACACTGCAGCTGAAGATACTAAGCAATATTCCTCTGATCCAGTAATGTTAAGTGTAAAGAGCATCGCCACGTGATGATTGGGCGTTATATCATCAGCGCCATGTATTATTATTATCATAAACATAAACAATGACTGCCTTTGATAAACAATTGTGTCCGGTTGAGAATCAATACGAAAGGGGGGTGGCAAAGCGAAAAGAATGTCCACTACAACTAGTGCGCTTCAGTTTAAATCAACAAATCAACAGGGAACAGGAAGGGAAAACTTGTGTGTGTGTGTTTTGTTTTTAGTTTGTTTTAGTTTGTTTTTTTCAAAAATGGATTTTCAAATTATCATACATGTGTTTTGGCCTCACGGCCTAAAATAAACTAAACTTGAAATTGAACGTGAAACTTGAGTTGTGAGGTATCTTACAACAGCGGCACCAGCAGTAGCAGGAAACAAAGGCAGACCGTGATACGGAAAGAGTCCTGCAGTCATGCCGGGTACAACAACAGACAACGACGGTGGCGGAGGAGGAGGAGGAGGAGGCCCCCCACTAACCATCCCGTTGGTGGCAGTAGGGGAGGCAAGCGCTACACGACTAGCTGTCTGTATCCCCACGAGGGTGTTGTTTGTAGGTGGTGGGAGTGGTGGCGGTGGTAGTCGAATAACGTTACTAATTGTCCCTTTACGCATGTGTGGCACAACAAAGGCGGGGGGCGGTGGTGAGGATAACGGTAACGATACTAATGGGTCGACCTAAGGGCGTGGTGGTGGGGGGATAAATAAAATACAAATAACAAACAAAAGCACTTGATGAACTTGAATGCATGAAGTTCAAAAGCGACTTTCTTTTACTATCTCAGACACATTAAAAACAAAGAACATATTATAGTATTATGCAAAGATGTTTTTTTCTTTATGTTTTCATTTTTCCTAGCCAGTCACTAATGAAATAAAAACATCTATAAGTAGCCACTAAGCAATATTCCTCTGATCCAGTAATGTAAAGCGCATAGAGATGATTGAGCGTTATATCATTAGCTTTCTTTCTTGATCAATTTACCTTTTGTACCTTTCGGTGTAAGGTTTAAGTATCATAAGCGCCATGTATTATTATTATTATTATAAGTCTAAGCAATGACTGCCTTTGATAAACCATTACTATTACTACTAAACAATCTGGTCTCTGAATGAGAAGCAATACGAAAGGGGAGTGGTAAAGCGAAAACAAATATCCACTACAACAACTAGTGCGCTTAAATTTAATTCAACAAAGCAACAGGGTGGCGGGGAAAACTTGTGTGTGTGTGTGTTGTGAGGTATCTTACAGCAGTAGCACCGGCAGGAAACAAAGGCAGACCGTGATACGGATAGAGTCCTGCAGTCATGCCGGGTACAACAACCGACGACAGTGACGGTGGCGGCGGAGGAGGAGGAGGCCCCCCACTAACCATCCCATTGGTGGCAGTAGGGGAGGCAAGCGCTACACGACTAGCTGTCTGTATCCCCACGAGGGTGTTGTTTGTAGGTGGTGGGAGTGGTGGCGGTGGTAGTCGAATAACGTTACTAATTGTCCCTTTACGCATGTGTGGCACAACAAAGGCGGGGGGCGGTGGTGAGGATAACGGTAACGATACTAATGGGTCGACCTAAGGGCGTGGTGGTGGGGGGACAAATGAAATACAAATAACAAACAAAAGCACTTGATGAACTTGAATGCATGAAGTTCAAAAGTGATGTTCATTTACTATCTCAGACACATAGAAAAAAAAAGAACATAAAATATTATGCAAAGATAATTTTTCTTTGTGTTTTCATTTCCATAGCCTGTCACTAATGAAAAAACCCCTCATATTATAAGTAGCGAAAGGAATTACTTTTCTTTAAAAGGTTCACTGAATTGTCAATCTCGATACTGGAAGGCGACATATCAAGAGAAATATTTTGTTTTGTTTGTTAAGTGAAGTAAATCAGCATAAGAATAACTGGGTTCAAAGTAAAACACCAGCAAATTTCCTACATAGACTTTGATTATAATAATAAAACTTACAGGGTAACTATGACTGGGTCCTGATGACTGGAGTTCTTGAAATCCTGGTGGTGGTGGCTTCTTGTCTCTTTTTTTCTCCGCCAACCTATAGTAAACGGACATAAAAAACAAAATATATAAAAAATAACTCTGCCTGCAGTGTAGATTCTCTCATTTTTACATCTACACAACAGGCAACACAAAATACATCCAGTGTATAGCTCCTAGCGGCATTCAAGGATAGGCAGAGTGGGCTGATCACCTGCTTGTCGTAGTCCTGATCCATAGTATTTCCCAGCTCTGTGCAAATGGCAGACAAAGTATTGACATTTGCCACACATTTTGTCATGCATGAGATTTTTCAGTTGAGTGTTTGACAAGATGTCATTGAAATTTTTGTATGGGTTTATAATAATCTATCTTCACACTTTGGAAAGATCAATAATTTGTCTGCTTTCTTGCCATAATATGTCAAATCAAGGAGTGTCTCTCCAAATATAATATAACTCGTTCAATAGAAAAGTGAAGCGTCTTTTAGACGCGACTGTGTAACGGTATATATTATAGCGTTTACACAGAAGCCAGGCTGGTCACTCACCATTCCCTTTCCATTTGTCTCTGTAATTGCTGAGCTTCTTGCTGTTTCTGATGCTGGAATGACATGGTCTTGATGGGACGGTGCTGCTGCTGTGGTGTGTTGTTAGTTTGCTGGGATTGGTGAGGCCTTTGATCCTGGTCATGCAACTGCTGCTGTTGTTGATTTCTCGAGTTGGCCTGTTGCGGGTGTGTCGGTATTTGCTGTGATTGGGCATGGGGTGATTGTTGGGGATGCGACGATTGGTGTGGATGGGATTGCTGTCTTTGCTGTTCTTGGTAAGGATGCCTGTGTTGACCTTGAGGATGTCTGTTTTGACCTTGAGGATGTCTCTGTTGACCTTG
>JAUEKX010148135.1:0-11505 GCA_031834005.1 Dendronotus venustus
TGAACCTTCAACTCTTCACATAGTAATTTTGTATGATTGACAATAACGTTATCAAGTAACCTAAATATGTGGACTATGAATTTGAACAAAATAAAATTCGTCCAAATTTTGTAAATTTTGCTTTTGAGTTTATACTTTTTGCTTCTTGTCTACAGATTGGTTTTACAGTTCATCGAAAGAATCCATCTCGTACACTACGTTCTGCTTGTCAATACACAGCTTCACTGAAAAATACTGAGGAAGGCCATCCTGACCATTTTGATGTTGCCATAGCAATTACTAAGTATGTTTAAATTCATTCTTTTATAGACAACACATGTCTGACATATATTTTCCTCTTTGCACGCGACTGGAAAAACCCAACATGTCCATGCCACTCGGAACCCGTGTATTTTAATTAATATGGAAACTAATTATTAATCGATTTCAGGAAGAACTTTGGACCTTCTGGTTACGCTCAAATGTACAGCATGTGTTCAAGTCGCAGGAGTTGCGCTATTGTGAACGATGAAGGACTTACGTCAGCATTTATTGTGGCACACGAGATAGCTCACCTGTGAGTTTCTGTTATTTGTAATTTCAAAAAGAAAAGCAACATTTTTTGTAGAGTTTTGTATTTGGTTTTGGTTCGATTAGAAATTATTTTGTTAACTTATAACTAGCTATGGTAGTCTCTGCTGATGAAAAAAATTATGAAAAATATGAACAGTTTAACCACAATCGGGGTCTTGAGTTGCAGTGTAATTGACATTATATTAGGTTAGGTTTAGATCATGATGGTGAAGGCGATTCAAATAGTTGTAAAGAAGATGGACCACGTGGTTCTGTAATGGCACCTGTTATCGTGGCCAGGTACGACCGATTCCATTGGTCGTCCTGCAGTAAAGATGTGCTGAAACAAACTTTAGAGTAAGTGGTTGTAAATCTATTTTTATACCAGCTAGCACGCGACACGAAAACATCTTTATTACGTCATAATAATGTTCATACAACGTGACGCTAATTGTAATAAAATGATTACAAAAACCTTTTTTCAGTATGATTAGTTTAGTGGAAAAATCGAGGAAAAAAAAGTTCTGTTTCTGTTATAATTTCCTTCTTTTATTTAGATATTTTCAATGTTTGAAAAATAATCCGAATAAACATGTGAAAGAAATTTCGAACTCGCTACCAGGCTCTTTTTACACGATAGACGAACAATGCCAATTGAGTTTTGGTCGTTCATCTAAACAATGTACCACAGTAAGTCCTAACGCAAAATGTTGTGGTTTTTTATTCGCCTCTGTCGTTTTGATTCATTTTGCAAATTACTAAAATAGGTTTCATAACATATGTTTTGTGTAAACTAACTACATTCCTACCGCTGCAAGTTAACGCACTTTCCGTTGTCCAATATTTCAGTTCAAGTTTAACCCATGTGAAAGATTATGGTGTAGTTCGGATCAGCGAAGATGTATCACTCAGAGGAGTCCTGCTCTCGATGGAACAGTTTGTGATAGAAACAAGGTAATATAAAATATATTTATATTTAGAGGTTTTTTATGTGTACTTAATGTTTTAAACGTTTGTAAAATTTTAAATAATGTTCAATATTTCGATATATTCTCATACCTAGAACATGAACAGAAATGGCGATACATATAGTTACCTTCTTGCCAGTTTCTTTGATTTTTAAACTTTTTAGCAATATTCAAATTAGCATTTACCAATATTAAGATTGAGTGAAATTGTTTACTTTTTTATCGACTTTAGCACTGCTCAAAAGGAGAGTGTATTGAAGATGAAGAGAATGGAATAACTAAAGAAGAGAAAAAGATAGTTAACGGAGGGTGGAGTCATTGGACAGTTTGGTCGAGTTGTTCGCAAAGTTGTGGTGTTGGTTTGCGATACCGACATCGTGCATGTGATAATCCTGCGTAAGTCCCTTTGAATTGAATGGGAATTCACCAGCAGCCTATAGATGCTTTGAAGTAGTTTTGCCCGTCTTTGGTAGTTCCTTGTGTCTTCTGTAAATATCAAGAAATTTTGATTTAACTTTAAATTTTTATTAGATATGATTTAATTTGTAACTTGTTATGTTGATATAAAACTGGCATGTTTTTAAAATTATATTTGCCACTCAATGTAACATTAAAAAATAATTGTTCTAATTTTTCTTGTATAGACCAGAGCCTGGTGGTCAACCTTGTGATGGGAAACCAAACGAGAGAGACATTTGCAGTACTCAACCATGTGTTCTCACTATGAGCTATTCAGGCTTACTGATCGAACAATGTAAAAAAATGGAAGGCGATAAATGGACTTTGTACCTCGATCGAGATTTTCAAAAGAGGTGTAAGTAGATCATTTTCTAAACAGATTTCTTTGAAATTCTTTATAAGGAAGCTGTAAAAGCTATAATGATGTTTACCCTTCTAAGTGGACCCTTTGTTTCTCTTTTACCCAGTGAATCAGCCACGAAATGAGTTGAACTGTACGTTTGAAGAAGGAATGTGTAACTGGGAGCAGGAGACATTAAAGAGTGATATTGCGTGGAAATTGCAGCAAGGAAGAACACCTAGTGAAAGGACAGGACCAGTTACTGACCACACCACTGGCACGAGAAATGGTATGTTATATATATATAATTCTTTGTGAAAATGTATTTGTCACTAAAAGCAACATATTTCTTCTTTATTCAGATGCTTAGGTTTGTTGTTTGTTTGCTCTATCTATGACTAGCTCTTTTTTTTCTACCGATTTAAATTTTTATAGTTGGTAATTTCCTACCTTATTTACACAGGTAAATATATCTATATGGAGACATCGAGTGAACAGAACCATCCGAAATACAAAGGAGATGTTGCTCGATTAGTCAGTCATGTCGTACAAGTACCACGTGTGTGCTTCTCTTTGTATTATCACATGTATGGCGAGAGAATGGGATCTCTTCGTGTCAATGCTCGATTCAAAAATGGTACCGAGGTCAACAAGTGGAGCATTAATGGTAACCAAGGGAACCGTTGGAAGAAGGCTCAAGTCAGCATTGAAACGGAAGAAGATTTTCAGGTGAGTTTAACAAGAGCGTGATAAAGTTTTTGAACGGTTATAAAAATGAATTTTCTTTCTTAAGAAGGGATTTTTATTAGAATACTGTGTGACTCGACTGTTTCTTATATTTACAATGTGAAAATTATATTTTTAGTTGATAGTCGAAGCGGAACGAAATGATCATTACACAGGTGATGTAGCTGTCGATGATTTCGCAGTGCATGCTGGTCTATGCTCTGCAGACGTACGAGGTTATTGAATATTGTAATTCTTTTTTTTTTAATTTCCGCCGTTATCTCATACTTTTATCCCATTGGATATTACTGTGTAAATGGGTTGATTTCACTAGAAATTACATCGGATAAGTGGGATCATTATTTACTCAATCTCGTTTCGGTTCCTCTCATTAAGCGGTCGGCTGTATATTTTTATTTTAGCTTGCAATTTTCGAATCCTGTTTTTAATATTTTAGAATCGACCACAATCTCAATCGCGAATTTCAACTTTATTATTTTTTATTTTAGAATCGAACGTTTGCAAACTATCGTGTCGTTCGAGAAATGCACGCTCCTTCAACATGAACATGAACGTTCGTGACGGTGTGAATTGCAACCCAGACCCCAGGATTAATGATATTTGTATGAACGGTAAATGTGTGGTAAGTCATTACACTCGTTATTTCAGAAAGTTTAACTTCGTTCATATATGTTCACCATCTTTATGAATTTTATAAGTGAAATTGTGATATAGCATTCTTTCTAGTGTCCCCTTTCAAATTAGTAAGTTATCAAACAAATGAAAATCTTTATTTACCTTGACAGCCTTTTGGATGTGACAATGTTCTTGGCTCTACTCTCAAGTTGGATGATTGTGGAATTTGTGGTGGGAATGGCTCTTCGTGTTCAAAAATTGCCGGTACTATGGAAACACACCTTAAAAGAAGTGAGTCATATAATTCACGGTAACATGAATTGTAGCATTTGATTTGTTGCCGATTAAACTGTGCCCTTCTTCTTTCATTACCTAACTTTTTTCTATATATATATATTTCATCTTTTGTATCATATTTTTATCTCTTAAATCTTAGGCTACGAGGTGCTGCTAGCCTTAAAGAAAGGCTCCACTTTTATCAATTTTACTGACAAAGACCCACAATCCCATTATTACGGCATACGAAAACAAACGAACAAAGGGATCTATCTCAATACTAAAGCCGAAAACTATTTCATAATCAATCAAGTAACGTTCCATTTCTTTAAAGAGAATGGGAAACAAAGGGTTATGGCGAAAGGTCCCATCAATGAAGACTTGGAAGTTGTGGTAAGAAAATTGCAATAAGTAGAGGATATGTTTTTTATTCATAAAAATTCGAATCCTCTTTTTAAAATCAACAGGAATTAACAATTTATGTTACCATATAATGTAGGTTTTTGAAGTTAAGAAATTTTAACCAGGATCCTTTGCTCGAGTTACAGAGTTACAGAGGAATTTACAAGAATCATTAAAATCTTTAAATCTCGAACAAACCTCTTAGCACTATCCGTCGCACCAAGAAAACAAAACAAAAGGGTAAAATGAAGAATTTATTTTTTATAATAAATTATTTTTGGTAGGTATACAGCTTTCGTAGTGCACGCAAACGACCTGTAGTTTTGGATTATGAGTATTACAAACCAAAAGGGTATAACTACAAATACCGAATCGTGGATTGGCATCCATGCTCTAGATCATGTGGTACAGGTATGTATGCGCTCACTTTTTATCACTTGTATAGAAACCAGGGTTACGGAAATTACTGGTATTATCATCAGACCTTGTTCATATATCGGGTAAAACCAAGAGAATATTCATGAAAGAGAAAGAGATTCGAGAATTTGTATTTCCTTAAAGATTTCCGAAATTAAATCTTCTTACTTTCTATTTAGGTCAGCAGAAATCGATCGCAGGGTGCGTTCGACTTCAGGATGACGTCACAGTTAACAATGTATTCTGCAAGGACTCAAAAAGACCACTCACCATAAAAGCGTGTAAATTGAAACCATGTCCTGAAAAGTACGTGAATATTCGATTCTTCTTGACCAAAGCTTTTACCTTATAAAACATTTTTTCTCGCTTTTTTGTTGTACACAAATAACCATTAATAATTTTATTTTCTACTAAAATACTCGCTTTGCATAATTTTGAGATAATTAGTAGGTACAAGGCTCCACTCTCGGTCTATACGGCTAAAAGGTACCAACACCAGTTTTGATCTAATTACTGTCACTACTTAGCTAACTAATCAAAAAAACAACAAAGCAATTATCGTGTTGTTATTTTTTATATAATTTATTTCGATTTTGCTAGCAAATTCATCTTTTTGCGTATTTTTTATTCCAGGTATATTTGGTTAACTCGTGAATGGCAACGGTGTAACCAGAGCTGTGGCGGTGGTACCCAATACCGCCCAGTGAACTGTGTACGTGCGAAAGACAACGCTCTTATCTCTCATTCATATTGCCGCCCGCAAAGTAAACCGGAGCACTTGCGACCGTGCAATACACAAAAATGTTTCATATGGAAGGCCCACGAGTGGAGTAAATGTTCAACGAGCTGCGGACACGGTGTACGTATCCGGTTAACCACGTGTATGGACGGGGATACCGGTGCGGTCACCGATGACGAGAAGTGTACCGAAGCACAGCGACCCAACGATTCGGAAATGTGTAACGAACAACCTTGTGAGGTGTTCAATTGGAAAGTAGTAAACGAATCTCCATGTACTAAATCATGTGGTGGAGGTTTCATTATGGTTGTCGCGTATTGTGTCCGTAATAACAACGCCTTAGATATCCAACCGAACGCTTATTGCACGGGTGCTCAACCACTTAGAGTGAAAAGCTGTAATCCCCAATCATGTCCCGAATATGTATGGCGGACGGGTGAACAAAGCCCGTGTTCCGCGACGTGCGGTCAAGGTACAAAGGAACGCTCAGTAAGGTGTGTTGACCAGGCTACTGGTGTGGAAGCTAATGAAATAAATTGTAAAGCCACCAAGCCTGATCAAACGCTATCATGTAACGAGAGACAATGCGTGCAATATAAAATTGCTTATTCAGCATGGCAAGATTGTGACGTCATGTGTGGTATGGGTGTGCAAAAGCAGAATTCGTATTGTATGACAGAAGACTACAAAACAGTGGTTGATACGCAACTTTGCGGTAAACAGGCTAAAGTGAAAAAGGAACGGGTCTGTCAAAAATCTTCATGTGCAACTGCAAGTAAGTTTTGTGTAGGATGAGTAAAAAACATCTAGAAAACGTTCACAAGACGTTCTGAGTATGGAATTAGAAAAGCAATTAAGAAAATATTTTATTACTTTGCTGTACTTTTAATTTTCTTTGGATGATATATTATAATAACGTTATTTCAATTTAAAAAAACCCATCTTTTACGTACTTTTTGCCACCATTTATTAAATATTTCTCTTTCTTAATTTGCTATCTGCAGGTGATTTGAAGTGCAGCTTCTCAAAGAAGAATTCCTGTAAATGGGAGAACGGACGCAACGACGATTTTGACTGGTCAATTGGTCAAAAAACGCCATCTTTAAATACGGGACCAAGTGAAGATCATACTTCTCGAAATGGTAAGTTTTATTGGTATGGTTGAGTGGAGAAGGAATTTATTACATTAAGTAATAACGAAGAAGTTTCACGAGAAAATTTATTATTACATTGCTAATCTCAGTTGAATACCCCTCCATCTTCCAACTATTTTTTTTTTGGCATCCCTGATTATGCAACATTGTGAGTGTATATGCAGAGGCAATAACACGACTAATCAAAGCTCTATGGGGGAGAATAATATCAACCAAAACAATAGCAATGTAGGTAAAAATGTTCTCCTTCATAGGCGCCCGATAAGCGTATATATTGAAATTCAACTTTATCTTTTTATTGGCTTTACAGGATATTTTGCTTACATTGAAGCATCACGTCCTCGCAGAAGTGGTGACCGTGCAATGCTCGTCTCTCCTATTATCCGTGCAGAGTACGGCTGTCTGACTTTCTGGTACCACATGTTAGGCAGTGCAATCGGTCAATTAAAACTTTATTTGTCAACTCCGCTTGCCAGTAATGTTATATTTGAAAGACAAGGTAACAAAGGACGAAAGTGGATGCTGGGAAAAGTTGATGTGAATCCAGCAGCTGGTACTCTCTCTGGATATAAAGTAAGCACACAGTAATAGAATGGATATGAAAAGTAATATGTAAATTGTAATTGTTTACTAATTTTAGTAAACAAATTTAGGCCATTTTCACAAAAGAATGTATCTTTAAAAAAACTTTTCTTTAAATTTCCCATTTTCTTTCGAAATTTTAAAAGCGAAGAACGACAAATGATTTTGAGAAGTTCTCAAAATTATTTTATTCATCTCTATTTTCTTTTAGTTTATATTCGAAGGAACAGTTGGACATGCAGCTTATGGTGATATAGCAATAGATGATATCAACTTTTATACGAAATCATGTAAAGATCTAGACATCCTGCATAACCCTATAAGTAAGTACATCATATCCCTGCCTCATTTACAGTCAATACACAAAGAAATCATGATATAAGGAGCAGTGGCGCAGTGGTAGAGTATCGGGCTTAAATTCCAGAGGTTCCGAGTTCGAGTCCTCTCCTCGGCACGAACAGGCTTTGTAACTTCTCAGATGATGACTTGTGAAGTGAATTTATGTTTCTGGCCTAGGACTGTGGTTTCCATCTGAAGAATTGAATAAAACTTTGATTGATTGAGTAGCCCTCTCGCACTATAAATGGCTTCGGCCAATAACAATCCTCATATATAAGACAAAGTTGATAATCTACGAGAAAAAGAGGAATCTTTTTTCTTTCTTTTTTTTTCAAAAGATAATTTTTTTTGCGTTCATCTTCATTTTGTTCATAATTGTTTTGTTTTCTTTTTCAATTTCAGTGGAAAAATGTAATGAGATATCACCGCATTGTAAACAAGAAAAAGAAAAAGTGAAACAGTATTGCATGCGGAGTACGCCATATCGACATTTATGTTGTGAAACCTGTGTAAAATACCTAGATCCAGCCTACTTCACTCGCTCATGATAAAAAACTTTAATTAACAAAAAAAAATTAACTAAAAAAAAACTAAGAGAGAGATATCAAATTTTTACTTTAATAGAATGAAAGTTTTGTACTTTTTATAAATATACATATATATAAATATATCATGTGAATATACTTTAGGGTCGGTAGAATTGTTATTTGTAATAAGGATATATACATTAATTTAATTTCGCTAATTGATATTTTCTATTTTGAAATAAACCTTTGAAAATCGTTAACATTATTTAAAATTAGTTAAAATTCATAGGTAAATAGACACAAAAATTCCTTCTCTAATAGTTTGTATAGGCAATTTTACCAGTCCTGTCCAACTGTGTTTCATATTTTCTATTGTTATTCATATACACTTGTCTTATATAATGTTGATATTTTACGCAACTAACTTACTCACCGTATTGTATTTTTATGTAGTCCTGCTTTGTAACATATTATTTTTGGTATTAAATATTGAAATTTATTTTTAGGTGTGTACCTGTCCGTAAAAATGAAATAAATAGTCAAAGAAGAAATAAAAAAAAGAGATTTTGTTTTCTTATTCTGCTACCATCTTTTATACAAACCACTTGAGTTTTATGGTAAAACAGAGGTCGAATAAGGATTTAATGTTCCGGAAATTTTTCAGTAATATGAAAAATGGTAGCAATCTTTGGATTTTTGGGTTCTTATGGTGGAAGTTAGTCTAATTCACAAAACTAATCTTCTTTTTGTTTTGTTTGTGTGGAGAAAATTCTTTGATTTCTTCTATTTCAAATAGATTTCAATTAAAAAAAATTTCAATTTTAGTAAATTTAAGAAAAGTTGTATTTCACTTTTCACCCCCTCTGTCAAATTCATCCAAAAAATTAATCTTTTTTTTGGAAATTGACATATTTCTGACCACCAAGCTCATGCACTCTTAATAGGTTTAATTTCAAACTATTTGGAATGGAATTTAAATGCCTTTAAAACTTCAAACTCGAATGGTTAAGTAACCGAAAAATACGATCATTGGTGAGCTGTCACGCCACGAGAACTGTGTGGCAAGTTAAACTGATTACTATCTGTCAAGTTTTCTAAACCCACACGCGGTAAAAAAATGTTTCTTTGGAAGCCAAGACTATAAAGCAAGTAGACAAATTACAAATTTGTTCGTACTTACTTGCTAAGAAGGAAAGTTGGCATTTGTGATTTTTTTATATTGTATATTTCTATGAAATCTTCAGTCAACATTACATTTATATTTACAAGACAACTGAAGAACTTTTAGACTGTCTACAATCTAAGAAAATATAAAAGAACTTTTATTTTGAAGGTACTACGGTGGATGGTTTATGTTTGCTTATAATAAATGATTTTGGTTCCAGCATTATCTGGTTTCCTGGTCTTAGTTTTTATCGGCGACTGTTTTTAGAATTCCACACATGATTATGCATAGAAATCGTTGCTTGTTAATTGTACAAAACCATTGTGTAAATTCCATTAGGTAAGGACCAAAATTGACTTCTCTGCAATTACTGCCTCTTCATCTATGAGGATCTAATTTTTCTCTTATTTTGGCATGTTTTTGCGCATGCGCAGGATGATGATGATGTTTAACTTGGCGGAGATTGCTTTTTTTTAAAGTCTCATCGTCCGCTACTCTCTTAGGACTAATTCTTTTATTAAAAATTTTCCTATATCGCGTTATCTCGTCAATAGATAATGTTTTATTTCTTTTCACATTCTCCATAACATCCCATATACTGGACCCATTTATTTCCTTAACGTCTCGCTTATTTTTTTCACGCTTTTCGTTTTTCTTGTGTTTCGTGTTGATTTTCGAGGTGAAACTGTCTTTTGAAAGTCGCGTTTTGTTCGTGTGTTTACCATCCTCCTCCTCGTCGCGTAAACTTCGCTTCATATTCACACTCATAATGCTTTCGAAGCGAAACGCATCGATTTCGACCGAAGTCGTATTTCCGGTATTTCCGGTAGGGCACCGCATTTTACCTAATAAGGCAAACACTCGATCCTCGTCTAACGCATAGTCGTACATGATGAATTCATCAATCCACCCCACGATTGGACGATCGTCGAAATCGTAATAACCAATCGATGCTTTGTATCCCCAGTCTTGCGATAGTTCACCGTTGCCAACGTTACTACCTTGCTCTTTTCCATCAATAAAAACCTGATGCATGGAAGTAAAAAGTTAAAAAAATTAAATTTTTTAAAATTTTCAAACAAACTATATACACATCAAAAACGGCATAACGAATGTATGATATAATTGTGAATTATAAAATTTTTCTTTTTTATGAGACTTGTCGTATGTTTCTAGCGTAAGTCTTTCTATCTATAATATATTCAATGCGATCTCAATTTGTTAGACTAGCACGTTGTTAAAATGCAAACATATCCTTTATGTATTAACGCATTGTATTGTCCGAGATTTTTCGCATTGCATCCCGTACTAGCCTGGATCTAACTTTCCTATATTGGCCACGAAGGAAAAGGGGCTTGTTCGCTAGTCTATTAAAAACGCTGAAATAACATCAATGTAATGATTTGTGTCAGGTTGAATGTTTCTTCGAATTTGGTATATGGAATAAAGTAAAGTGTTACACACACGGAACCGAAAAAAATAGTTCTACTTACTTAGTCCGATTTCCTAATTTTTTGGTTCCAAGGAAGCAAGAAAGAAAGATAGTTTCCATAGTAATTTTTCCCCTTAACGAACGTACACTACAAGAAAGCGATTTCTTAAGAGATGTAGTAGAGAATATAGAATGATCTTTTCAAATGTTTACCTTAGCAAGTCCTTTGTACCCATCATACACTGCAGTAAAATGCATCCAAACACGTGGTATGACAATTTGTGACGTCATCATGCTAAACACAATTCGACCATACTCGTCACGATGGAACCAACGAACTGAACCCGAGTCTACTTCAAGATGGTAGCCACCTATCAAACACAAAATTATACGCAATAAGATATGCTGATCAATATGAAGTTTTCATACATACTGCATCAAGACATATACATACCTATATAACTGTTATCTACGGCTCTCCGTATAGTACTGAAGATTGAATGTTTACCAACAATGTCTCCCTGTATATTTACCCAGCATGCAATAGTAATACCGGTCTTTGGTTTCCCGACAAAAGTTTGAGCGGAAAACAGAACTTCGCCCATGTAAGTTAGATCAGCGTAGTGACCACATATTTGAGGGTGTTCACGGATGATTACGCGGTCATTGAAGTAGCCATTGTTACCATTTCCTGATTGGTCAATAGTCATGTGATTCTGAATAACTTCGAAATCAAGCAAACAAACTAAAAAACAACAACGAAAAGTAAAAAACGTAAAAAATGTAATCAC
>JAUEKX010148246.1:0-11504 GCA_031834005.1 Dendronotus venustus
AAAACATAAAGTTTGATCATATTCATAATTCGTATGCTATATAAAAAAGTTCTGTTTTTAAACGTTTCTTAAAAATTGTCTGGTCGGGACTGTTTCTAGTTCCAATACTCAGTTTGTTCCATAAGCGAGGTTGATGATGAGATCCAGGGTAGGATGAAGCATTGCTAATTAGTAATAGAAATAGACATGACAAAGAAAATCAAGTGGAACAAAAATAGGATGATACTTTGTAAATCATGGACTCAGTTGATATAGTAATTGCCTAGTGTTAAGAAGGTCCTGGATTTGAATCCCATCAAAGGGAATGTCTGATGTTGAGTCCTTGGGAAAGACTACTTTAAAGATATTTCCTCATTTTATTTGGCAGTAAAAGATCTTGCCAGAAAGCTCTTCTGAAAGTGGTAAAGGAGCATGCGTGAATCTATTTTCTTTTGTTCCTTTTTTAATCTTTCCTTTCTATTGAATGTCCTCAAAGGGCATTTCTTGCATCGTAGCTTGGGTGGAGGCAACTATTGGAAAGGCTATAGTGGAAGATGATGATGATGATGAAGAGGATGATGATGATAGTGATAATAGAACAATGACAGATATGATGATGGGGAAGAGAATAATGGTGATGATGGTGATGATAATGATGGTAATGGGTGATGATGATGATATAGTGTTTAACACATTATTCTTGTATATATAACTAGCTTACTGATTTGAACAATTCTTATTACTACAAGTAACCTAAGAAAGGTTCTATTGCAACTATTGTAAAAATGTGTAGTGGCCCATGAAAACTGGGAATTAGACACAAAGTGTTTCTATGTGCTACAGTTCAATCCAGGTGATTTAAGGTTACAATGCATTTGAAGGTATTGATTAAACAGTAATACGATTAACATCGGCTGGATTTTAAGAATATGTGAATGTCCACAAATTTGAAATTTTAATAGTTTACCCTGTTTTCCTCTCCAATCAGACCAATAGAAGATTTGAAATATATCTTCATACTGTACGCTTTTGTTTCATAGAACTGAACACGTGAAATTGTTTGTTGTTTAAAGATTAATACACAATAAAAAATAAACTTAAATTTGTTTTATGGTGTACACAATGGCAGGAGGTATCAGAGAACACTGTTAGTGTAAACAGTACAAGCTCGGATCCAATGAGATCTCACATTAAGCGAGGAACTTCAAAAACCCTGAAGTTTAACTTTCACAAGCAAACTATAATAATACACCTCAGATTCAATGAGACTTTTGGCTAGACCGTTGATATCTCTCTCTCTTTCTCTCGCTCTCTCTATCTCTTTTGCAGATGAACAAAAAAGAAACAACCAATTTTGTTATTGTCACATGGGAACCTCCCATATTTATTTTCAATATGCAAATTAAAATGGAATGAAAAAAGGTAGGATAGTTCATGGAAAATAAATATCACAGAGTTCATATTTTGATTGTAAATTATCTGAAACCAGAAAATTATATCAACTTAAATCTGATGTACTGATTACAAGAGTTCAATAACTACTTGTGTTTCCATTTTATTCTTCTATCAAATATAAAGAAAGAATCCACTATGTTACCAATTCAACTATTCGATATTGTAGGTGTCGTTCTCTATACATTCAACTAAAAAACATTAATTTTTACTTATTTTGCAACAAACGTTACATAATTACAAGCTTTACATGTCATCTAATCAGGGGGATACAAAAACAATCTAAGATCCTAACTCAGAAACAAAGAAATCATTTAGAAACACCCCTTAATTCAACAAATTATGATTCTAACATTTGTGTATTATCAACATCATCACATTATTAGATATTGTCATTGTCAGTGTCATTCTCTAAATGTATAAATGAAAAAATAAAATTACACTATTACAATCTTTACATGCTGTTTTAATTTTAAGTGGGAGAAAAATTGACTATTAATAGAAATGCGTAAATTACTGTAATGTTGATTGTAACACAGTTTTTTGTTCCTCGTGTAAAATCTACACACAGAGAGTGTTTATACGTTCAGAGAACAAACTGACAACGTTTCACCAATAAACTTGTTAAACCTTTTTAGTTTGCCAACATCTTTTTCACAAAGCTCTGAAATGGTAACCTTTGACAAAACATTGCATATTCCTTAAAGATTTATTATGATGATGAGATCAGTTTTCTAGAAACATTACAAACTTTTAATGACTCTCACATTTTGGACAAGTTACAATTGGAGACGATCTTATCTCTCTCGTTATATTACAGAACAACAACATATTCTGTCAAAATATGATATATACAACACAAAGAGAGAGAAAAAGAATTGATATAAACATGTTAAATGTTATTCTATTTTCTCAATACATAAAACAAATTGCAATAAACAAATAGCAACAAAGACGATCCTGATCATGGCCACATTACAATAAGGATAATAGAATGAACATTCAACAACAAATTCAAACACAGTGATAATCTAATAATACAAGGTCTTTCTTTGATACTTAACTTAAAATTGTAATAGTATGTATCAGGAATGAGACATGTCTTCTATAGGTATATTAATAACTATATAATTTTGTGTATATTTTCCGTAAAAAGGCTTGTTAGTTCTATCTAATTGTACTTAAAAAGCTTACTGTTTAGAGATAAAAAGAAAGAAAATTAATTTTCAAACAAAGAAATATATTTGGTGCTGTAACTACAGTATACCTAGAATCCCAAAGATGGTGAAACTAAAAAGAATGTTATAACTCAAAAGGTCTCCAAACAAACTGCACCATATTTGAAAGGAATTTAGGTCATCCTTGCCGATTATGTATTGTGTACATTGAGGAAGGATTGTGTTCCCTAAACAATCATAACTTTATATCAACGATGGCCTGGCCGAATCAACAGAAGGCATTCATCATTACAAAATACATAAAGAAATGAAATAGTTGAAAATAGAAGAACATCTCAAGCAAGGCTGGGTAGCTCATAGTCCTAATTTGAATCCTCTCTATTTCCACTTTAAGGGATACAAGATCGAATATGTGGACAAAAATTCACAGCTACTTGTGCCTTGAGATTGAATATGAAATGACTCGTTCAACAAGTGTTACCAGAGCAGTGAATCATTTTATCTGACAACTGGAAGAGCAAAGACTATCATGTTGAACATGTTCTCTAAACATCTGTAAAAGGTGAAGACAGCTTTATCCCTCTCTCCACAACCAAAAACTTCTGAATATTTTCATTCTATCCCAGAACAGTTAATGAGTGGAACAGCCTGTCTAAAGAAACCAAATCAGGCCCCACCTTGGACTCCTTCATCAACAAACGCTCTTGCAAAAGTCCCCCCCCCCCCCCCATCCAAAACCAATTTGATATGTGAAGTGAGGAACATGCCATAATCTTCTATTTGAAAGGTCGACAATACGTGGAAGAAGAAGAACTGTTGGACCGTTTTTAATAAGTTTTATGTGAAATAAAATCTGCAAGGATACTGGTTACTCAAAGAAAATTCCTTTGTTCTTGCTTCGTTAATTTTGAAATGTAAGATTGTATTAGTTTCATCAACTTTGGGACACCTGGTACGCTTTTTGCTGATTAAGTAAAATCTAATATTGTATTCATTGTAGATATAAAATAAGTATTCCTAGAATCTCCACCAAAATCATTTTCTTTTTGCCATTATTATGATACATGTGACTCCAATTGTTGTAAGTCATCTTCGTGATCGGTGAAATTGAATTAAAGATAGTAGTGGGATAAAAATGCCCTCATTTGAAAATAAAGATTACCCGTTCATTTACAATTTGTATAATTAATCTCTCTATCAAAAGCCACTAAATAATAGCAAAATAAGATGTCAAAATCAAATTAGTGGTAATGTTGGTTAAAAAAAGAATAAAACTAAAAACTAAACTATTTCAGTCTACTGTATGACAGGCATCAATATCACATTCACAACTTCTCTCTGAGTTCAATGGTAAGTTCATAGAGTTGAAAGATGGCACATCTTTATTGTTCATCATTGTAAATAGAAGATTTCAAAGTTTGTAGTTTTACACACTTTTCAACACAGAAAAGTCTCATCAAAGGCAGGACCTCCTTATCATAGTCCATCTTTGATAGGACTTGAATCCATACAGCAGAGTCAAGCAGTAAAAACTTTTGAGTGCCAGGATTCAAACTATGGATATCCGTGTAATGGGCAAATTGCAAATAGGTTATGAGTTAAATTTAGCATACTGCTTTTCAAGTGTTGAAATTGAGAATTGTGAAATATGGCAAACAGATCGATAAAAAGATGTCCATTCACAAAATTTATTATCAATGAGACAAAATGCTTGACTCACATTCATGTTGTATAAAAGTAAAAGAGCAAATTGCTTTTGTGATCTCTTGAAAAAGTAATAGTAATAGCACCATCAATTGATTATTCAAAATATTCTACTGAAATGTTGCAGCTATTTATTCCAGTCCCTATTCCTTACTTATCATGATGCAGTGGTAAAACAAATACTTTGCACGTCATTGTACGAATAATAAAAAACAAGGCCAATATATTTTACTGCAATACATTTGCCTGAGTTACAAAAAAAGAACAATTAAAACATTTTACACAGCTTACAACTTAGATTACTTCAATTAAAAAAAATACAAACAAGTCTGGAATGAATTCGAAAAAAGTATCTCTAAGAAAAATAAAGATAAAAGCAATTTCTTACATTCATAATAAGCATGCATGGGTGTAATTATAGGAACAAATACTTATATATATTGCTGAGGTACTAGAAGCAATAGAGCCATCTCCAAAATTCACACATGCGTCATATGAACCAAAATGGAATGATATTATTCAACATTCTACACACTGATTCCTCTTTTGTTAGAACTTGAAAAGGCCTCTGCTTAACGAGTGGGATAAAATATTCTGAAAAAAACAAACAAACAAACAAACTAAGGACAGTTAATATAGTAAATCAAATATTTCATTTAGAATTTAATCTCTTTCAAAGACATCTTAGAATTATCTTAGATTGACCTCTCTTACAGAAATAAAAAACAAAAAATCAAATAAATAACAATCTTAAAAACTAAGAAAAGAGAAATGAAAGAAAGCAGATGAAGAAGGAAAAAGAAAACAGTGCACTTTTCTCTTTCAGAATACAATTTACTGTGACTTAACTTCAGGTATCTACATTTTATCCCTCAAAATTCATCACTAATGTTACAAAATTCATGACATGTTACAAAATTCATGATATTCCTTCTCCACGGATAAATATGATTAGATATTCTTAGAAGTTAAGCATTTGTCTAAAGTTAGTTATGTTTGAGGACAATTCAGACACTTACCTATACAATTATCTTCTCTCTTGCTGGACATCAAACAGATAAAGGTCGTAAAAGGGGTCTGAATGAATGTCTTGCCGATGGTGTGTTTTAGCCCAAGTGTGAGCGTATGGTTCCCTTGGACTGAAACGGGCACACACGGGAACTTGTGGGCATGCATGTTAGTCGAAAAATTAAAACTAAAAGCGTAATTTTCTCTCATGATTAATTTTGCTTCTATTATCTTTGAAGAATTATTCAAATCAGCAAGTATATATTATCAGAAAGTGAAAAAATAGTTAAAATCCTAAAGTGGAGTAGGAATATCATGATATCGAAATAGAAGAGATCCTTAGAAATAGAAATCCTGTCATAAAAAGAGTTGTATGTTTAGGTAGACATGGAGTGTTTGCATAGAAAGTACAAAAGGTCCCTGATAGTTCAAATGAAGTATTTCTCTGTACAAAGACCAGGGAACATTTGAAGGGTTCCATTCCAAAACGATATATACGCCATTCTTCACTTTTCTTTAGTTATCTCCGTAAATAGATAATCTAGACTGAAGGTTATTCAGATATGTAACCTTTTTGATGCAGAACGTGATATAACCCGTTGATTTTAGCAAGACAAAATTGTAAACCATTTAGAAAAAGCCCTTTATCTCAGTTCATGAAAAATGGATAGATATCGTTTTGGAATGGAACCCTTCATTTGTAGAATATAGGATACATCAAGAAATACTTTATTTCCTCTGATAGATCGATACTGCCCAATATTTCTAACTTAAAACCACAGCCTTGATTCCATGCACAACTACTCATCATTAATTATTGTTTTCTTTTCCATAGAAGCTAAACTTGTATTTATAAACAATTTTAGGAAATTTGTTACGCAGGATATTTGTGTATGATTTTTTTTTAATGAAATGCATTTTTCACAAATTGAAATAGAAATGTTCTTTGGTGAACAAAATATGTTTTTAAAAAATATGGCAATGAAAAATAGGGGAAGAGTATAAACTGAAATAACTTTTTCAATTTTTCTCAGAAATTTTATATACTGAGAAAAAAGATTTTTTGAAAGTCGTATACCATAGATAGAAATTAATTGTCAAACACTACTTGGTAAAAAAAGAATGAAAAAAGACTGATGACGTCAATTACATTCTGACTGTAGGTAAATATGAATATATTTGTTCATGCTATCAAATGATATAGTATGAAAGAAAAGGAATAAACTTAAAATATCAAATGATGATATAGTAGGAAAGAAAATAAATAAACTTAAAAAATGATATAAATTCCTCATTATATCTGTACGTACGTCTGATCATAGGGAGCGAGGCGATCAACTTCCATGTACTGAGGCTGTGGGGAAAAAAGGGTGAAAAAAAAATCAAGCTAAAGCAAGGTTATACATACCTATTGTAGAAGTAAATGTACATATTCTTAAAATCTGCGTGACTTATTTACTAATATTCTAACTGCTTTTGATTGTGTGACTTATTTTCTTTCAAGATTTTAAACTCAGAACTTGTCAATGTGAAGTGAAACATCATTATGCCACCAACTTTGGGACAAATGAAAACTTGGTATTATAACAAGAGTGGTGTTATAACGAGAATGGCGGTATAGCAAGAGCTCAAAATTTATATTTTTTATATAAATACAATCCATTCATTCTTGGCACCAATTTGTAAGTAGGTACGAATGACAGTGCTATGAGAAATGATCCAACAAGGTTTCAGAGCAAGAAATACTAACCTGGGCTGGTGCTTGTTGTATTTGTACGGGTGGAGGTGCTGGTGCCTGAGCCATTTGTACTATCGGTGCAGGGCGTGGAGATTGGTGCAGAATGATCTGAGATGGTTTATTTTCGTTTATCTTGATAAAGTAAGTCTCTTGACGCAAGCGTTCTATTTCCCTTTGAAGCTCGTACATTTTCCGTAAATGTTCTTTCTGCATACGGTGAAGATCTCTTTCCAAATCATCTGTCAACATATGAAAAAGTAGATCGATACAGATCATTTGAAAAGACTCCATGCACTATGCCAGGACAGAATTTTGTATCAGATTTCAAAAGTTCAAGGCTTTCAGTTTAATGCCCTTTTCAACACAATGTGGATCATAATAACGGCAACACATTCATTTTATAGCTTTCCAGTGATAGAACTTGAACACACGACTAAAGTCAAAGCCTTAAGAACTTTGCCTCAGCCATGATTTGAACTCAGTAAGTTCCAGTGGTAAGCAAGTAGCCACTTGACCAATGTGGGGCCTTATATCAGTGTTCATGTAACTAACTGGGCTAAAAATAATTCTTCAAAAGATTTGTAATGCAGGACAAATAGTATTCTGAAAAAAATACAATGCACTCGAAACTAGAATTGAGATTTTAACATCTTAAAATTTGATGACTATGAGTGACAGATAGATGTCTTCCCCATCAAAAAAGTCCTCTAGAACCTTTAGGGTCGTAGATCCAGAGCTTATCTTGGTTTTAGTAGCATGAAGCAGAAAAGTGAAAAAAGCGACTGCCACGCATATGATGCTAGTCTATAGCAGATTACTCTCTACCAACATGTGCACGTTGGTACCCATTCTACACCTTGATTGAGTGAGGAAAACTGTGTAAATATGGCTTCCCCAAAAGCATATCTTCAGGTATTCTGATCAGGATTCAAACCTGATACTCCTTGATCTCCAGGCAAACGTGCTGAACATTATGTTACCAATGCCATCTTCCTCATCAAATAATAACTAAATATAGAATGAATGATAGCATTCATCTGCCCTTATTCGTGCACATCACCATGCCCTTAGTGCTTTTAACAATACTATATCTATACTGCAGCATCCGATTCATTCCACACCAAATCTTTTAATAGGCCAGCCAGTGAGGCCCATTGTACTGACAAGATTTCTCTATCTCTCTCTCTCTCTCTCTGACTATGATATGCATACTGTAAAACACTCCTTTTGCAAGGGTATACTGTCAGTTGTTCTTATTAAGATTCGAACCAGGACAACTATGGATTCCCCTTCTTTTAGAGAGGGCGGGTATGAATGAGACATCATGATGCAAAGACAAGTTGGCAAAGTTCATTCAAAATAGACGATTTGATAATTACTTAAGACAACACAAACACAAGACATTTAGAACTTTGAGCAAATAGTATTAAAAAAAAGATAAACACAATTTTCAGATTTAGATAATTAATTTTATTCTTCTTTACTTCATATTCATTTATACTATATGAAAACAAATATATAATTTGCTTGAACAATGACTTAGTATTTTTTCTAGCTACAAAATGTTTTACCACAAAAAACAATTAGTTTTAAGGTAATCATATTTCAAATGACTATTTGCTCAAAGTTTTCTAAAGTCTTTTGAACTTTATAATTTCAAATGAAGAGAAAAGTAAAAAAAAGAATTCCAAAATCAAATCATCTTTGACCAAAAAATGTCAATTGAAATAGGATGTTCATAGGAATATAATTTGTTGAACAATAGCAAATAAAATTTGATAATTTCATTGCGTAGAAAACAATAGAAAAGGGCAGAGCGTAAAATGTCGCACAAAAATAATCATGGATAAATTTGACTAAAGTCTAAATCTCATTACAATTTCAAACTTATGAAATATCAGAAAAAAATTGCGTTGCAAAACAATAGTTGCAGGCTTTATAAAACTTATCAAAATTGGTTTGAGTATTTCAAAAGAAAATAATCAAATGTTCTTTTCAGATTCTCCTTCTGTATTACATTTTAAACAGCAATAGCTGTACATGAATACAATTTGAGTTCACCAACTAAGGCAATCTCAGATACATGCAAATTTATAGTGAAGCTACAGCTAAATGCAATTAATTTCACTGGACAATATTTTAAAACAGCATGTGAACATGTAAAACTTCAATTGCTATATCAAACAGCACCTACAAATATTGAAGCACCAAGTCTCACCAAGTCTAAGTATTACTTGAAAAGAAAAGTCATTCCTGATGACTGTTTGAGTGACTATTCATACAATACCACCAGGCTTAACTCAACTATCAGCCCTAGGATGTTATCAAAAATAGTTCTAATTCTTAGGATTTGAGTCAACAATTAGCTGTGGATGCGATGGTCCATTTGATTGGTTTTTCAAGTTTATATCTTTATCTGACCTATGACTAATGGGAATGAATTCATTTTGGGAAATAGCAGTCTCTGCTCTTGAATTTTCTTGGATAGCACTTAGCAGATCTAATCGTTCAAGATCGGTTGACCTTAGATTTGGTTGCGATGTTCTCAAGTACTCATCTCTTAAATCTTTTTGAATACTTTTCATTTTTCGAGAAGCAAAATGGTCTTTATGATATGGGATATCTTGTTTCAAAGTCAAAGGTTCGTCAACAGGCTCACCAGGAGGTTTACTGCCTACATTTGAAACAACATCTTTTGTTGGTTCTGCTAAAAGTGTGGCTCTTTTTACTTTTGTTTTGTCTATGAGGACGTCCTCTGGTTCTTCCTCTATCTCATCCCATAATCTCCCACTAACTTTAAAGGCGGTGTTTCCGACATCCTTATCAATTCTTACTTTTACAGGATCATAATGATCCACCCAAGCTCGGCGAGGAGAAATAAAATCCTTTTTAGGTTTCTGAGGTTTTTTTTCTTTTGACTGTTTCAATAACATTTCATCAACATTCAGAGGATCAACTGGTGTTGTCCTAGCAGTAAATGTTCGGGGCTTATTAGTATTTTCCTCTATCATCGTTCGAGGCAATCCAAGATGTGTCCGCCTACCTTCACGGTCACCTTTACGGCGTAGTTTAGCTGCTGAATTCTGTTCTTGTAGAAGCTGCAATTGACGCATCAGGCGTTCATTTTCCATTTCCAACACATGCAGAGAATCATGATCACGTTTAGCTAAATAAAAAGAAAAAAACAGAAAGAAGAACAATTTTGTGTAATTCGGCCAATCAAAAAAATACTTGAGTTAGTTAAATAATAGTCACACTATGATATGAATCTTTCTTCTAGTTGAAATATAGAATTAGAATTTAAATTTCTAATAAAAGGTATCAAATTTGAAAAGAAGAAACATCTTAAAACGTTGAGATTAGAGTTTCTAAATCTTTATTGATTTATCTCCTGGAAATAAGAAATGTAACAATGATTGCTTACTCTTTGGCTGTTGAGGTCTGTTCCTCAAGGAATCGTCGATTGCTTGTGCCTCTGCCTGCATCTGTGCCAGCTGATGAAGAATGTCTGGGTCATTGCCTCCGTTCTGGACGTAGGCCTGGCGCATTGCTGTGATTTCAGCCACCAAAGAATTACCGTAATAGACAGGGTAAATAAACTGCTGCTTTTTGGCCTCAGTTACTGTGGGGCTGAGGAAGAGAAGAAAAAATCTAGCTCTCAAATTGCGATGCATAGGCCTACAGCAAAAAGATATAAAGAAATAAATGTCAAATTAATACAGATTAGATAGTCTTTCCTTAACTCCCAGATCTTTTTAGTTACTTTTTTTTTTATCATTGACTCTTTTCCCCACTATATAATTTTTTACTCTCTTTGTTCTATATATACTACTACGAGGTAATTATCAAGTTCTGATCATTGACTCTTTAGATCAAACATGCAATTCATGTAATTGCGCTAGGTAAGTTAACTGCAAAGAGTGTGTAGTATAATATACTTACACGTGTCTAGCCTCCAGAAGTTGACGACGCAGCTCTTCCAGCAAGCGTTGGTTCCTTGCCTCCTGGTCCCGCAGCTCTTGCAGCAAGACGTTCATGGAGTCATCGTCTTTGATAGGACGCTTTCCCAATTCTTCCAAGCGTCTGCGAATTTCTAAAAGAATAAATAGAACAATTGTGACAGTAGAATGTTTTGTTGTTTAGGAAAACAGGGAAATCAAGGTGCATTTGGATGAAAAACCCCATTAGCAACATGAAACTCTAATTGGAACATCTTGATGAGATAAAGATAGATCGGATCAAAAATCTAAATTTGTTCTTGATCAAATCAATACTATTACTATTATATTTGTAGGAATAGTGTTGATTACAAATTAAATTATAACAACACCAGTAACAAGGTTCAATAAGAAAACCAATGAATCAATCTCTCTATCTCTCTCCTCTCTCTCTCTCTCCTCTCTCTCTCTCTCTCTCTCTCTCTCTCTCTCTCTCTCTCTCTCTAT
>JAUEKX010148467.1:0-11500 GCA_031834005.1 Dendronotus venustus
CGACAAAGAGTTTCTCTCGTACCAGGTTCACACCGGAAGCTTCCAGCAAGATTCGTACACATTCGTAATAATCCACAACCACCATTGTTTGTCAAACATTCATTGATATCTATCAAATGAAATACATTAAAAATATTGATGAAACAAGAGCTTCATAATATAATGCTAGCTACCTACTTTGGTAATAGTTTTTCTAATCTGTTTTTTTTTTTGAGGAAGATAAAGGATTTTAATAACAAGATAATGATTTTTTTGTAAAGAAGAACATGTACTTATTTATAAAAATATAACGCTGTTTACAAAGACAATAGTTATTAAAATATGGTCTATTGGGAAGCTGCACAATGCTATGAGTAAACCAAATATTTTTTGTGCTGTTACAATTCACTTTGGTCTTTAGACAATAGAAAATTTTCTCTAAAGCAATATAGAGATTTTCTATAGCATTTATAAATGCTTTCTTATCAATTTCTATAGGTTTTAGTTTAAGAGATATAAATTTTATATTACTTATACTCCTGCTCAAAATTCAGAAAAACCAGGCTAATGAATATCCATTAAGAAAAGAAAACTAATGAGAAATTCACCTGAACAAACGACATTATTTCCAGTTCCCGAAAGTATGTAGTTTGCTGGACAAACGCATTGATATCCAGGCTCAGCACTGATTGAATCGCACGTCGCTATGGCATTTACACATGGGTTGGCGTTGACAGTACAATATTCTATAGAAAAATGCAAATGTATTTTAGAAACATAATAATGACGTGTTTCTTAATAAAATGCCCAAAATAACAGCAATAAAAATTTCTTACCTGAAAGGCATTGAAATGATCCAACAAGGTTTTGGCATCTTCTTCTATTTCCACAACCTCCATTATTTGTAAGACATTCATTTACATCTAATATACAGAAATATATTTCAATTATATGACTGTTAAGTTAACTACAAATAAACAAAATATAAGGCTAGTAGATAATTTAGACAATATGCCTACCTTGACAAACAATGTTTCTACCAGTTCCACTCACAAAGGTGTAACCAGTTCTACAGGCGCACGTAAATCCACCACCATTTACATTGGTACAAACAGCAGTATTTGGACAAGGATTAGTACTGCATCCAGCTGACAGAAAACAAAACAAAAAAAACAAACGAATTTCTACACTCTGCAATTTACAATGTATAATAACTACCAAACTCTTTGAAATACAATCGTTATAAAATATCATTAATTATAGGTGTGAAATATGCTTCTGTTTTTACTTAAATTAAACATTTTTCGAGAAACGAACAAATTTTACATGACTGCTTTTTTTTATGTTGTACTCCAAATTTGCTTGGAACTTCAGATATAGTAACACAAAGGTAGTGTTTATTAATTAAAAATACACTTACAAAGACATTGACCATTTTGTTCTATGGCTCCAGTTGGGCAAACACATTGATATCCTGGGAGGACATTTGTATCTTGACACACGAAACCATTAGCAACATTGCATGGATTGATATTGGTTGGACAGTATTCTGTTCATGTAAGTATAACAAATTTAGATTAAACTTTGTTTAAATTATTAGAGTTATTAGGGTTATAGACGTATTCTAAAGCAGTTTGAGTTAGTTAAAATGTTTTAATGGAGGCTCCTGTTATTCTTTAGTTATAGTATGATTTATGTATGTATAAATACCCGGTAGACATTGGAAACTTCCTGGTAGATTCGAACAAACACGTGTAGCGCCACATCCACCGTTGTTAGTCAAACATTCATTGATGTCTAAAATGTGATATAAATGAAAGTTTGATCAATTCTTTTTGTCTGGGTATCACGACTTTCACGACACAATTATATGAAGTTTAAAAACATTTAAAAAGTACCTTGGGTGACGTAATTATAATTCAAAAGGCATTAACATAGAAGAACTACTCACCTATGCACACAACATTATTTCCAGTTCCCGATAAAACGTAGTTAGCCGGGCAAAGACATCGATAACCAGGATCTGTGCTTGTAGAACTACAGAACGCCGGTGAATTAACACATGGGTTAGTGTTGCTGAGACAATAGTCTACAAAGAGGAAAAAAATAAAGAAATATAAATGCATAATTTTCAACAATAAAAAGGAAAGTTTTACCTGTTTAATCAAATTTATATAACAAAATTAACAGAGAAGGGAGTGAATTTCAATTTAACGTGTATATCAACCCTCTAAAATAACTTTTTAAATAGGAAGGAAATGATGAGGATTTTTTTATCTTCATAAACTTCATAAACCCATTTCAACTTGGGTTCATTCATTTTACGCATCCAAGATCTGGACCAGTGAGGTATAAAAAAACTCTCACAGCAGTAAAATTTGAGTTGTTACAGTTTTACTTTTATTTCTTTTTTCCATTTGTTTTAAACATTTCATTGTGTTTTATTTACACCTCTGTCATTTCTTTTCTGTAATTTCCGATGATTTGAATTTGCTTTGGTTCATCAGGAATAAAAAGGGAAATACCAACCCCACCGGCGGAATGCTTATGGAGTATACAACAAAGGACCAGAGGCGCATCCATAGTGCGTTAAACATCTCCAGAGAAGAGTAAAGAAAGTAGTTATCTTTGAAAGAATCATAAAATAATTGAATTCTAGCTCTCCGTCACTGATGTTTGAGGCACATTAGATCCACCTCTAAGAATGTTCAAAACGTGAATAATGTCATACTACACAGTATGACAAAAATAATTAATTACCAGCGAGGCATTGGAAAGACCCTACTAGGTTTCGACATCTTCTTGTACTTCCACAATTCCCGTTGTTAGTCGCACATTCGTCGATATCTGAGTTAAACAGAAAAAACAATAGTCGTTGAATTGACGTTACGTCAGTAAATTCTTTTCACTTGTAACTGTTTTTGTTATTAGTCTGTTGATGAATTATTAAAAGAAGAACGAGAAACATTAATTTTTTATTAATTCTACCAATGGTCAGTTAATTATCGAATATCGTATCTCCTTCTGGAAGCTGTAATTTTTGACGGCTTCAAAACAAAGGTTAATGACTATGATCCATAGCAAACAAAAGAAAAATTAAATCAAAAGATTATTTATACTCTGTTAAATGGTTCGTTTGAACCAATGAAACTATTTTAAGCATCATTTGCAAACTTAACTTACTACTAAAAATTAAGATCAAGACTATGCAAACTTTCGTAAAACGATCAAAATATCTATTAGATGCAGTACGAATCATTTGCGTTGTTTCTAGTGATTACAGTCACTGACATAAAACATTGAATTTTACCCAACAAATATTATACTTATACCTAAAACTTATACCCATTAAAAATGCATTCAATTTGATCTTTTTGATACATTCTGGTATTACGTAGAAAAAATTTATAAAAATTTTTACGGCCATTCTTTACCTCGACATTGTATGGCTGCTCCACTACCGCTGACGAAGGTGTAACCAACTTTACAAGAACAGGTGAAACCACCGATAGCATTTGTACACGTAGCACTGGTGGGACATGGATTTGTATCACAAGCCGCTATAAAGTGTGAGTGCAGGTGAGAGAGAGGAAAAAGTTTATACAGGGACCGCGGATGGAAATTTTGTTTTTTTTTGGGGGGGAGGCTGAAATTTTAGAATCTTCCAACTACTCCCGGGACCGGGAGAAAAAAAAATTAAAGAGAAATCCGGCGTTGTACAACACATTTTAAAAGCATTATTAACATCTGATATTACATATACCTTATACAATTTTTTTTACATGCTTAAAATATTACATTTATTTTAAATCTGATTATGTGCGAGATAAAAAAAAATTATTTATGATAAAGTTATTGGGAGAGGCTATAGCCCCCATAGCCCCCCTGCTCCGCGATCCCTGTTATATAGAGGTACTTCCCACAATAACTTAAGAACTCGACAATAAATTCAAAGGCAAGAGAGGAGGCTAGAGAATAGACTCCTTTATTAAAACAAAAGAACAATATATCTATGTTTCAGTATAGATCTAATTGAGAAAATCAGCAGAGCTTTTTTTTTTGAATAAAAATTTAAAGATCAAAGATTAATTACAACGAAAAAGTGAGGGATAAATATCTTAGTCATCGAACTACAAACATCAAAAGATACCAAACAATCACCTTAGTAGTTGAAAACCCAAGAGTGTTTCACTGTATAATTAAAGAAGAAATAAAGTGCTTACATTGACATTCTGAGTTCGTGCAAGACACAATCTGCGACTGCGGTTGGCCACCTGTACCGCAAGCATCAGGATCATTTACTGGTGACGGGTTGTTACACGACCTCCTCTGTGTTTTAACACACTGTCCTTGGCCATTGGTTGCACATGTACTGACATCAGCCCATGCTCCCCACCAACCTTGTACTGGTTTTTTGAAATGCAATAAACAAAAGATGATGAAGAGAATACGTAGAATTCAGCCAGAACACAATCCCAGAACTACGTCGTTGCAACGTTATTTTAAACGTTCAAATGACGTCGTTCTAACGTTATGTGCGGACTGGGTAGGTAATTCATATAGAAATTCCTTGATAGTACTCTGGATTACTGTTCGAAAAATCCTTCGAGTATTCAAAGTATATTCCCGTATTGACGAGTCTCTGCATAAAGTAAATAAGTGCAACGGGAAGGTCTAGAGTCGATGTTAAATATTCAGCAGAAAAACCAATTTTACTTTCATTGGTAGTAGGTCCGGGAGATTGATTGTTGAAAAAGTAGCACCAACTATCAGTTCCCAATGGCTTACTGTATAGGAGACCAAAACTTATTGTTACATTTCGTCCTGCTATGGAGAGTGACCGACCCCAATAAATATCACATTATAGGAGATGTTCCTTTATCTGCCGACTTGTCTAAATCTTATAAAATATGTTGAGTTGAGGTAGTAGATTAAATCCAATTTGCTTATGTAGACCAAAAATAATCATTGAAATTCTAAGCTGCAGTTAAAAACAAATAAACAGTACAAAAAAAAAAGAACAATTTTTGGAATTTCGGACACTTACCATACGTACAACCACTTGGGAATTGGGGGCTGTAAACACAAGTCTGCACATTACTGTTAAAATATTGTGAGCGATTCTGGGAATCTGGTGCACAGCTTAAATCGAACGTGAATTCGTTAGTACATCTGATGTACTTTCGGCAATCATGGGTCAATAAGCTGAATGCATACAGTCCATCGTTTTTGCCAGCACATTTTGGATCTAGGAAAGGACAAAATGATAAAGTGTTATTGTGAACTTGTTCATGAAATATTGATTTTACTATTTTGCTATTATTCTGAAACTTTCGTAAAAATGTTGATTTCATGCTCTGTTTGATTTCAAGCTCCGGTTAATTTCACGCGAAATTTTGCAAGCGTTTATATGACTGCCAAGTGAGCGAATTTTAAACAATTATGTAGATATATGTGAATAATTTAATTACAATATGATTTTATATGATTTATGTTTTGAAAAATAGAATGCGAAGAAGTCGAATTTTAAACTCTTAAATGCTTAAATTTTGCTGTTTAACTTTTTTACAGACATAACACAATATGAGTGTCTTAGTTTTAAAATAAGTTACATGGGTTGCAATGATCTTTATTATAAATTTTCATGTGTATATTGGCGAAGCAAAAGCAATCAATGCTATCGTCTGTCAATCAGAAATTGTTTTCTTTTCTTCTGAGACTCTTTAGGCAGACTGGAAAAAGCAACAGCTGAGTCCACTCGCAATTTGCCTATGTATTAAATCATAAACAATATTTTTCTTTAAACAATAAAGATATTCGAAATTTCTAATAACATACTTGGGCAAGATGCTTCTGCATCACCTCTTCGGCATCGACCTTGGATGGGATCGTAAATCTCGTCAGCATCTGGACATAAGACAATAGTTCGAATGTTGGTTGGCGATCCAGAGCACTGATAGTACTCTTTGAAGCAAGCAATATTTACCGGTTGAGAAAACGCAAGAGTCTTTGAATAGAATCCAGCCGCTCTCCCAATACAAAACAAATCTATAAAAAGGAAAGGGTTAGTAATACTGTCTAACCTGCAAATTGCTGACGCTTTTTGAAAATAGGAGGGAAGAAATTTTCACGAAACTTAAGTTCAGCAGATAGCTCTTTTACGATTTTCACAACTTTTTTCTTTATATAATAAACAGAAGATAAGAAAAAGAATTGGGAACGTCGCGGTTTGCTTATTGAAGTTTTTCTTTTATAAGCATTCTGAAACTTAAATATCGCACAAAGATAAAACTAAAAAGGTTACTTAAAATCAAAAGTTATTCAAAACTAATTGCCTTGCTAGTCCTTGCCATCATTTGAAAATAACATAACACACGTGAGTGTCTGAGATTGTTGCAGACACATTAATAGCTTAGTTTACCGCTATTTGAATGGCCACTTAATGGTTCTCCATCCTTCATATGAACTTCAATCATTAGTTAGAATGTATTTTTAAGTCTTCAAGAGATGCAGGCGTTAGAACTAGACATTGAATTTTAGACCAAGAGCATACGTTTTTTGGATTTGCAGTTTAAAGAGTCACATAGAAAAGAACGAGTAGATTTAACAATTAAAACAAGTTCGAATATCGAGGCTAAACAAGATGTTAAGATAAAATCAAATTTTACAGCTAGTTTATTTAAAAATCACGAAAACATCTGATTTAATCAATAGCTATCTTACCACCACATCCTTGGGAGGTACTGGTATCGCAAGCCACATTGCTAGTCGCTGATCCAGGACAAGTCAATGATAATGGGTTTGGTGACGGATCTGTGCAAGTTCGAGTTCGTTGAGAAACACACTCTCCATTAACAGTATTGATGAAGCACTGGCCACTTGATACGGCCCAACTAGTCCAATAACCTTGAACTTTGAAAGAACAGTTGCAATAAAACATTTAGCAAATAATTAAAAATTACGAAGTATATATTTTTGTAAACCAATCAGCTCGTGAATGTTAGTTATTATATATATACGATTAAAGGAGCTTAGTATAGCAACTATGTATATGATAAATAAAACTTTAGCCAATCTACACTAGAGAAGAGGAGAAACGGTTTCAGATTCTATCCTTCGTATTGCTTAAAAAATACGATACTCCCTTGGTCCAGAGAACATTAAACATATTTTCTTTATTTTATTACATATATTCAGTACTATTGAAAATATTTTGTAACTTCATGATAAACTTATTAATAAAGGGAAAATTTAATTTGTTAAAGGTAGAAATAAAGAACTATCAGCATCAAAATTCAGTTAAGAACCATTTATAGTCTATATAGCCAGCCTAGGTTTCTTAACTCTGATTGAAGGAGAGAGGGCTTACCTCGCTAGTCTACATGGGAATCAAGTGCAATACAATAGACTACATAATACCTGGATTACAAAAGTTGGTAGTGTACTGGGCAAACGGTTTGTATTCACATAATTTAGTCGATGGGTTGAAATAGGAAAATTTGTTGACATTGTTATGGCTGACATCTGGGCAAACTAATGGAATGGGCACCTCATTGGTACAGCGTACATAATTTCGACAGTCGTGAGATAAGATGCTGGCCGGATACAATCCATCAGCTTTGTTTGCACAAACTATTTAAAAAAAAGAAAATACTGTGATTAGAAGCACGGATGGAATTCCCAACTTTACAAAGATTGCTAGTGAAGTAAAGTTGAGGCGGTTTTATATGTTTCGTATAATTTAATGCCAGCTACTTAAGTAGTAGTCAGTTTGTTTTTTGACTTCCGGGAAATAGATTTTATTATTCATATTAAAAATTTGTAGAATAACAACAAACGAGATACCTGGACAGCTGGGGTCAGGACTTCTGTTCTCACAACGACCGGTGGCCGGAATAAAGAGTTCTGCACCGTTACAGTTTTCTATTGTGAGTTTGTTAGTTGGCGAGCCGGTACACCGGTAATATCGACTGTAACACGGTAGTTCCGGTTGTTGATTCATAAACCGTGATCTTGAATACAAACCAGCTGGTTTTCCAATACAGAAAGCGTCTGGAAAAAAGTAAAAATTCAGCATAATTGTAAATAACTAGCCAAAAACAAAATTTCATAAGCACACTTTATACTGACAAAACTAAGAGGACAAAACCTTTTCATAAAATGGTTACTTATTGAAGTGAAAAAATAAAACTGGAAAAAAAACATACAATTTTTTATGCAACCTGAGAAGAAGAAAACCCGTTGTTGCGTCTTATTTAGTTTTATTTCCAAATTTTCAGTCTTATTCCCTTTTAATTATTATTCTTTTATTTGTAATTATTAATGATTGTTTTCATCATGCTGTATAGAAAATTGCATGAAGTTTTTCCAGTTTTACTTCCGCTTTTGACAAAGTAACCTGTTCATTAATAACTTTGTTCATTTAGTTTTCTAAATATAAATTATGTTCATGAAATATTGATATTAAGTATACTGTATATCCTATGACATTAAACGTTTCATGACTGAATTTCTTGGTACTGTAAAAATTCTTTCTATTATAGTAAATTGATCAAAATCGAAACTATTTACCTCCACATTCTTGGGGTTGGACTTGACACGGACCATTCTGAGTTTCTTGGAGATTTCCAGAACATTGAAGTCCACCATTCAAAGGTGAAGGGTTGGTACATGTGCGAGATCGGACCTGTAATTGTAGTCCATTGGGCCCACAAGTGACTGAACAAGAACTCCCTGTATAAGCCCATGAACTCCACCCAGAAAAACCACCATCTACAAGGGAGGAATAAACAGAAATTTGTATGTCCACTTTACCCGAACAAAGGTGCCAACAACTAAGGATTTATCAAAAGGTTGATAGATTGCTGGTATTTGAAAAGCTATTAAAATGACCTTAAGGAAAAACAAATTTGTGATAAGAAACTTTTGAACATTTTTGCTTAATTTAGAAAAATTTCTTCAGCGAAATAAATCAAAAATTGCCCATTAGTGAAGATGCCAAAACTATGATTTTTTTATTGGCCGCATTCTTATAACATAGCTTCTTAGTCCACTTTTAAAAACGAAAAGACCTAAAAATATATTAAAGAAAGAGAAATGTTTAAATTCTTAATCGGAAAGTTTTCTTATTGTTTGATTTCCAAACATACGTCTTTCAGTTTCATCCTGTAAAAATGTTTTCCTTTAAATTTTAATTTTTTAAGGTAAATTACCTCTCCAAGGATACAAAACTTTACCCATTGTTGAATAGATAGGAACACTTTCCTCCATTAATAAAACATACGCTATATTGTCACAATAGCTTCTGTTCAGAAAAGTATTTTTTATAACTTTTAATAGAGCGTAGACTTACCGATTCGACAAAGTTGATCGTTGGGTCGTGTGCTAACGCAAATGAATGCAGAACGATCTAAGAACCCATTGTTGGCGCAGACACCAGTTGATAAAACACCATTGGATGAGCATGACTGGTAGCCACGACAATATGGATCACCGTTGTTGTATAAGGGATTTCCAGTGTTTGCGTTGAATGGACTACGTCCAATACAAAAATAATCTGAATTAGAAGGATAAATAGCTTTACCATCACCTAATAGGATACACCAAGGTGCAAAATTCCAACTAATAAGTCTTTGAGATTTGTATTTGTTGTTCTTAATTGCTTACTTGACCAAATAAGGGATTCAATTTAAAGATTCACACATAAAAATTTGCTTTTTCAACAAAGCTACAGGAACTAAAATACGTTTTACTGAGGAGAGATAATTGTTTGTCAAATTTGTTCGTTATTGCAAAATTGACAAAAAACGCAGCAAACAATCTTTATCTTTCAAGCTACTGATGTCGTGTATACTCGCAATTGGTATTCAAGAGTACATCTTCTTAATTTTTAGATTAGCCTTAACGTTTGATCACTTTTTAGCCAATAACGGTTAATGATTAATGTTTTTTATTGAAAAGAACAAAATCTACTTTCAAATACGTGACACTATGTTTGAGCTTTATGTGAAAATATAAATATCAGTAAAATTTTGTATGAATACAAACTTTGAAGCATTGACAATCTATTCATTAGTCTTTAAGAGTTTAATTTAACAAAGATTTCTACCATCAAATCCGCGTTTTTCTGAAAGGTGATGCAGCTTTTAGAATTAGTATTAGCTATAATAAAGTTATCAGAATGCCTGAAAAAAGTTGTTTTTGTTTGGATACATACTCGCGCCGCATATGGTTGGTGCAGTTCCCTGTAAACATGTCCACACGTTAGTAGTGGATGAGATACCAAAGTAAAATCCATTCAGACTAAAACCACAAGTTTGTCTTGTACGAAGCAAGTTGGCATCACAACGATAGAAATCGTTGCTGCATTGACTGTTGGCGACCAATGGGTAGTCACCGACACCACCTTTGGCACCTCCTTGTAAGCAATCCGAGTCTAAAAAGAAATGGGAAGCCAGAGAGTGATTAGAAATTTGTTTGGTTAGTTTTTCTTTCTAATCTACAGAATAAAAGCAAAAGACATCAATCGATCTAATATTCCCCCACTCTCATTCCAGTAAAACGTTCGTATAATTTCCAAATTCATCCAAACAAGCGGAAGGCTATTTGACTATTTGAACTGTCGGTCAAATGTTAATCTACAATCATTCCCATAAAAACGGAAATTCATATTACTGTTTCTCCTTTCTCATCAAATGAAATGTTGAATTTATTGGTTTTGTGCCATGAATTTTAGCTTGCGGCCTGATCAATATTAACCTACATATTGCGTATTGCAAATTATATATACATATTGCATCTATAAGGTGACGAGAAAAAAGTTTTCTGCTCAAAACTTTAACCATTTATCAATTGTACTCATCTTTTAATTAATTTATTTACAAATTTTTTAATTTAATTATCTCATGATAGATTTTTCATATAAATGAGTCTATTTTTACTGTGAAATAAGGGAGCTTTTAAGCACCATAATGCACAAAACGCAAGGCTGAACAAATTGCTCCAACTTTGATGAACTTTATGTAGCATAAATAGTTTAAAATTTGTTGACACCTGTCATTTCCTTTTTCTTATTCCAATCGTTGAAAGCAGAAACCTTCAGGGTACTTCTTGTTCTATTTATGATGTCGTGTAAATTGTTAAAAAAGATGATCGCATAATAACATTCTAGAACTTACGTTGACATCTCGCAGGGTCAAATGCCGAAGATGAACAGGAGCCCAAGGCTGCACTGTACCATGTTCCTGTCGGACAGGTGGTCAAAGTGGTAATTTGGTTGTTACAAACGTAGTATTTAGAGCAATCGTGGATGCCATCATTGAATACGAAACTGAAACCATTTGGACGTCCAATGCACTGGTAATCTTTAAAATGAAAAGATTAAAGTTTATGGCCATTTTGTGACTTTTTCTAAAAATTATCTGTTAGAATTTTGGTGAAATTTCTTTTTCAAAATATTGACATGGTGACGTCACACAGTCACTTTCTCGACAGGTGTCAAACATCAAAAATATAGAAATAT
>JAUEKX010148689.1:0-23880 GCA_031834005.1 Dendronotus venustus
AGAGAGAGAGAGAGAGAGAGAGAGAGAGAGAGAGAGAGAGAGAGAGAGAGAGAATCAATTAAGAACAGCGTCCACTCGCAAAACTCCACATTACGTAGCGATATGACATTAGTTATTTGTTTTAGTTTTAGTTTGGTATCCAATACCTTTTACGCTTTCACAGTGTCGGCACCCAGATGCTCAGTCTTAAATGGTGAATGAGGTAGATACCCCAATAACCATATTTGACTTTGACCAAACACAGAACAGGGAAATACTATGGATCAGAAACTACGGCAAGCAGGCGAACAGCCAACTGTGCCCGTTCTTGAATGGCGCTATGAGCAATGCACTGGACGCATTCCTCAGCTGCTAACCAAACCTTAGATGTAAGATGAGAGAACCCACACTGCAGGCTGTAGTTATTTTTGTTTTCCTAATATTCCGTTTTTAGGGTGGTTGGGTGAGGGTAGGGATGATTGAGGAGTGTACTAACGGTGCCGGTGAGATGAAGGATATGAGGGATGCAGAGTTGCATTGAGCATACAATATGAATCCTACCAGTTATATGTGAACATATCCACCGAACACCTTACTGTCAGTCTCGGTCAAAGATCTTTACTTTTGCTTTATATCTATGGTCTCGGTGGTCTGTGTTCCACTTGAAATCTTCCCCTCCTTCTTCTTCCTTTGTAACGTAATAGTTTGCAAGTGCTGCGGTAAGAACGGCGGTACCGGCTCTACCCCCCCCCCCCACCCCTCCACCAGAGAGAATTATCAAAGGGGTATAGGTACATTTTCTCCTTTTGAACTCAACTTTTCAAGATCGAAGGTTCCTGGGTTTGAATCCTGACTGGGTCCGACGTAGAATCCTTGGGAAAGACTCTTTACAAGATTTTTTTCATCCTATTGAAGACGGAAGTACGATTCGGAGGTCCCCCTGGCATTGTCTTCATCCGAAAAATTGTATACACACCTAACGGGCAGCATGTTTTGTCTGATTTGTTTCGCTGGGATAAAATGAGGTGCTGAGAGAACATGGTGGATGAGCGTGGATATGCACTAGATAAATGCTTCATAATTTTACTTTACTCAGGATTTGGTAGTGTAATGGTCAATACGTTTGACTCAAGATTGAGGGGTGTCGGGTTCAAATCCTGATCAAAATATCAGACAGTATGCCTGTGAGAAAGGTATTTTTTTTACAGAACTGTTCCTACTGATCCAAGATTTAGAATGGGTATCAAATTGCACATGTGAGAAAGTAATCTGGGATAAGACTAGCTTTCATATCTAGAAAGTGGCTTTGGTCACATATCTGCTCCACGCCACAGAATCTGGGATAAGCACTCGCTCTTTGAGCTTGTCAACCAGGTCTCTTAATATTGAAATTGTAACAGCATCGTAACAGCATCGTAACAGCACCTAAAACATCAACGACAGGCAAGAAAGGGATAGCTACATAATTATTTGTATATCAGCTATGTGATGTGTTTGATGTCCACTGATTTAATTGAGAAACGAAGGAATACGAATGAGGAGCAGAGGGAATGGTGTAGAGATGGAACAAGACAGAGAACTAACTAGGTGAAACATATCATATCCCGATCTAAATAGAGTCACACCTTGGATGATTTCAAAAGATGCAATGACATATTTTGACTTGAAATATCAACCAGGAAATGGTTGTAAAACATAACGATAAATGTCGAAAAAAATCGCAAACAAGAAGAAGACAGTTTTAGTAGTTTATTCTTATACATTGTTATTGTTATTAAAATAATGCCATACAAAACATGAAGATAGTACGTAATCAATTAATGAAATGGATTCTATTCCATCAGCTAAGAAATTTGACCGGGAAAACAAATACTTGAAAAATGGTCACAAAACGAATACTTGGAATGTGCTCACAAAACGAATACTTGAATCGGGTCACTTGTGCAATAAAAATCAGAAAACAGATTATAATCAAGTATGTCATGTTTTGTTTGACACATTAACTCACCCCATGGTGCAGGTTCTAGGCGCTTTACAATAACAATACATTACAACACGTAGCACAAACTCTATGATGTAAAATTATATAAATAAATTGAAACAATAGAAAAACTAGTACTGGAAGTACCGCTCTATGCTCATTAAAATTATGAAACCCTGTACTTCGAATTTGATATATTCATTGATAACAGCAATAGTAATAATGATAATAGGTAGCACAAACCATACAAGATATCCAGCAAAGTGCTCTCGAAACTCTCCGTACACATGCACAAATACACAGACATAACATACATGAATAATGTATTTGTTGAGACACAAGAACTGATGTAAATACTACAAATAATACACTAAATAATCTTAATAATCTAAAACAATAGTCTACGTAATGTCATACATCCTCTCTGCACATAGGACGCCTTCTTCCAAACAAGCTCTCATCCATCCCTCTGACACAATGTGGAATTTTCTCACTCTTGCTCGTCTTGACATCTTCAATTGTTCTAATCTTGTCAAGTCCCTGGGTAAGAAAAGAAAGATCAATAATACAGAATTTCAGTAACGTGATGCAAACAGTGATGAAAGCTACTTTCTGGATAGGAGGATGCTTGTCTATTGCAAATCCCAGCTCACAAACAGTGCAAGTTGATACCCTTTGTACACCCAAGTGGAGTGGTGACAGTTGTGTAAAAGTAAAAGTGCCTTTCCCAGAACCCTTGACTACAACAGAAAACCTGCTGAAATAATCAGAACCCTCTTTGCTTGAACAACACTCTTGTAGGAAATGTTGGTCTAGGGAGACCAGAATCGTGGTCTCGGAAGACACTTCCTGTTGACAAAGGGAGACCAAAATGTTGAGTGTCTCATTGTCTCATCATTTTCGGAAGCTTTTCCATTTTCCTTAATTACACTTAAGGTAATCAGTATCTTAGACGAGTGTAAGGTAGGTATAATGCTAACCATTCATCATACATAGGGTACCTTGGATCCAGAAAGACGTGCGAGACTTGGTCGTCCAGGCAATCCACTAGGGTGGCTCCAAAGAAGCGCAGCTCTTGCTCCAATAACTCCAAAGGACAATTGGGAATGCTGGTTGCAGGGTCATTCAGTACAAGGTTTTTATCCGTGTATATTCTTCGTGAAAAGAATGTGAAAATTAAAACAGGTTGATAATGCAACAACAGAGTACACATTACAGTACATTACATTCACTTCTATACAATTTCATTTGAAAAAGAGTATGCAACCAATCTTTTTATAACATAAAATCAGCTTGCACTAGTCAAAATGTCAAAGATTAGAAATCTTCTTTTTCAAAAGAAACCAAGTATATTTGATGAGAGAATCTACACTGTAGGCTGAGCTATTGTAAAAAAACTTTAAATTCTCACATTAAGATATGACTACTACTACTACATGTGTGTATGTAGCGAGCAAACATGTCATATCATGGACCAAACTGGTATCCTCAGTGGATTGTTTGCCTCCCCAAATACATTGACTCATTCAAGTTAAACAACTTTTGATAATTTCATTCATACCTTTTTTAATTGACCCTCTTTCATGGGGAGATCATTCAGTACATGCCATCGACATACTTGTATACCATGGAGATACCCATAAATAGAAGCTTGACATTCAAACAAACAGTGCCAATACTATCGAGTCAATTCAAGTCAACTTTCAAATAGAACTTATTTTACAGACCTGCATGTTCTAAAAAGTCCAAAGGGGGATTCGTCTGGAAAATACTCTTCCTCTATACCAGCTATTGCATCTTGGGAGACTTGGTCTACCTCAGGCTTCATAAAACGTGAAAAAGAACAAAAGAATATTACAATATATAGTGATGGACATTCTCCTCTATCATTATGACAAGAGAATTACAATCCAGAATGATGATAACGACATTTTAAGGAAAGCAACATTTGTTTCACTAGGTAGGTATAATAGATCATCTTTTTTGCTATCACCAGACAGTTGATAGTTTTGTTATGAGTATCTTCTTTCTTTGTTATTTCCTTTCCGAATTGTTCTTATAGTTTAGCATCATGTAGTGGCATCAGTAGCCTAATGGTTAGGCTGTTTAGGATCATGAGATCACTGGTTCAAATGCTGTCTGAATTCAAGTTTGATCTTTTGGAAAAGATTATTCACATAATTTTTCTCACTCAACCCAAGTAAAACATGTGTTACCAACTCGCATCCAGGGGTAACCTGGAATAGATTAGCATCTGATTCATAATGGGCCAATCATCACTTGACAGCTTAATGCTATTGAAATCCTCGTCTGACAGCTGAGGATCATTCAATGCTACCGCTTGTCAATTTAGAATTAAACACAATCAGCATTTCACTTAAGGTCATAGCACATAGGTTATAATCACACAGTAATAATTCATTCAATTGTAAATCCGTTCCACTGAAGGATTATTAAATAATAGTAAAGGGTGAGGATTAGACAAGATTAACAGCAGAGCAAGATGACGCACATTGTCCGTGGACAAATTTCTGCAGTGCAATGCCAACAAGGAAGTAAACAAGTAAAAATGTTAACATAAAGGGACACTACGAGAGTGACTGAGCGCAGGTTTTCAAAGAAGAACTTAGGGTAAGAGTATCGGTACTCACCATTCTTTCAAAAATGTCTTTCAATGTATCCTCTGACACATCGTTGGTGTAGCTGTCTCCAAAAGCATCAAAGTCTTGTTCAAAAGCTTTCTTAGTCGACTGGGTTGTGTGAAGCATGTCACTGGGTGACCTAAAAAGAAGGGTATTGAATCATTATTTGCATGCTTATTGAGAAAGAATCTGATGTCAGTTTCATACCATAATAGTAAAGGATAAGAAAAACTAACATTTGGCTTTGCATGTCAAAGGGTCCTTCACCAAATAGATTATATAGAATAGATAAATATCATGTATATGGACTAAATCATAATATTGTAGTGAAAAGAAAATAGTTATGATCACTTATCATGTATCATCACATCAGTAGTAATACTGGTACCGAAATAACAGAAGAAAAAACCCCTCAAAGAATCAAGAAAATAAAACCAATTAAGGTGAGAGCTTTAGGCCATCAAAAGCTACCAAAAGATATGAAAATGAGGGGGAAAACAAAATTATGGATGATACAAATTTATAAAGTTCTTTTTCACGCCTTTATATAGACATTTCTCTTTGCCGAATTACCACTAGGGCTCCTGTTGATCTTGTAGTTTCTAGGAGATCATGGGTCCATACCCAACACAGCCAAAGTGTTTAAGGCTTTACTTTATATCTAGATGTGTGTTCTCTAGTCCTATCACAGACAGACTATAACATAAAGGCGTTGAAATGGGTGTTGAATCAAAACCGTTGAATTACCACGGAATCCAGTGCCCCGAGTCTAAAAGCCGACACAACCACTCAGCTTTCACAACGTCGTATTTGTCTCGCTTGATAAGATTGTTGACCCTCACATTGGTCTTCTCCACGACCACACACAAAACAGACGTGTCAGGGTTTTGTGTCACGCTTCCCCCAAACTCAACTATTTTTCTTTCCAGGTCTTGCTTTGGATAAGAGGACGGCCCATTTATCACACAAAATTCTTTGCCTTCTAATGCTTGAGATAGCTGGAAAAGAGACACGGGTTAGAAAGGCTTTCTAGTTATAGATATTGAATATAAAAGTTTTGATAGTTATTTAATCAATTATCATTTGTATTGATCTAGGCAAGTCGTTGAAATATAGACAACATCTTCTGTAAAATTTTGTCATCTTTACATCCCTACCTGACATCGATTTCATGGATTTGTCAAATCAAAGTAAAAAATTCAGACTGTGGGATCTTTATCTTAAAGCAAATTAGTAGAATTAGTTTCCTGTTGGACAAAGTCATGCTCAGAGGTCCTTTTACTATCAGTGCAGTATCACCATGAATCTTTATAGAATTTGTGAACATCTTAAGAATACATCCTGCAATCCTACATAATAAAATGGAAAGAGGCTCAAACACAATCATTGTTTTTCCTTACCTTGGTAACCTTTGACACATCAGCACCTTTGAACTGTTGCATGAGAGTTGGTCGAACCACTCTAGTCATCACCTTTCTCTTCTTTTTGGATGGCCCATCCGATTCACCCAACTCAAATTTTGACCCAGCAAGTTTTCCTCCAGATTTCTGAAATTAGATATGTTTTAAAAGGAGTAAAATCATAATTTCGTAGCAAACAGCTCAGAACAGCGTTCAAGTTTTTCATAATTAATTTCATGTTAGCAATTAGTTATAAATGTTCAAATAGGTACTCATGTAGCACAACACAAAAATTGATATGCTAGTATATATTGAAAATTTAAAACATGACGAATGGTTTAAACTGTATAGTCAGAATATTTTAAAAAGGACAGCTTAAAACATTACCAATACTATCAAACCTTGAATAAAATGTATTTTTATAACTTGAAAACAAAAGATCAAGAGTAAGAAAATTTCCACCTGTCTGAGCTCCTCTATGTCAGTGACAGTCATACACTCATACCAAGGTTTGTCATCTCGGATTACATCGACACGAGGAAATCGCAATGTGCAACCGGTTTTGTAACGATCACTCTCTATTATTTCAGCTGCTTTGATCTGGAAAAACAAACAACCCAACCCACATACAATATCAAAAACAAAATAGGAAAGAAAACAATTACTGCACAGAAGAATAAATCATCAAGGAAACCTAGTGGTTTTATCAATTCTCTTGACCTGAAATAGCATTGATTCAACATGACATACCACATCATGAAAAAAACTTTAGAAGGAACATGCATAATTCAAAATTACCTTCCCACTACTCACTGTCTCTCTCTCTCTCTTTCTCTCACACAAATACATACACTCATAAACATACACATGTTCACAAGAACCAACCTGCATGATAAAGGATTTATCGGGAGGAATCCACAGGTCTGGCTTTTCCTTGAATCCAGAGGCCAGTTCCAGGTGACCTGGAGGTTTCCGTTTGTCGAAAATTTGCCAGTGAGGGGCAAGTTGCTCATTGAATTCTTTGAGCTGCTTCTTAGTATAGCCTGAACCGACCTGAATGTCAAATAAAAAGGGTAAAGAAGAATGACCTCAAAATTTATGAACACTAAACTTAATCACAATATTTCTTAAGATCATTAAACTAGAACAAAAATGTCAATTCTTTCCTTCCTAATGACACCTTACAAAAACAATATCCACCAAAGTAATTCTTAGAGATACTACAAATCACTCCCAATGACAGCTCTTAACTACACCCTCCCCCCTACCTCACCCCTCTTTCTAGAGGAATGCAATTGAGATACCGTTCTATCCATTCCAATTCATCTTCCCTGCCTAATGACAACACACCTTACAAAAGGAATGGAACACACTAGGATGTTCTCCTTCCTGTGAGGGTACGGCCGCAGCACACAGGAAATGGGACACAGTGCCTCCACGATGACCCACGCCAAAATAACCTCCAACTATGAGGAGGTCCAACTCATCCATTAGTCCCCCAACGTACTCGGGTTTGATCTTGAACCAGCCTCCTGTCATTTGATAGAATGGATGTGAAAAGGCAGAAAGGTTTTAACAGCACCAAATGAGCCTAATTACAAATCCAAGGCGTCAGTGCCTGGGATGGACAGTGACAATCTTCATGTCAGACCCTCTCCATTTTATCACAAAAAACACAGTAAATTTCACAACGGATATATAGCAAAATGGTTTATAATGATAACATAATATTACTAGCAACCTAGAGATGTAAAAAAAAATTCTATGATATTATTAGCAACATGGAGAAGTAAATTTTGCTATCCTCAAAATATTAAAAAAAATATTCTTCAGTGTACATTTATGATAAAACAACCTAGTCATTGAAAAGCGTACAGACTAAATAGGAAAGTGGTAAGAACACTGTATGCTGTCAGAATGAATTTGCTCCTTCTGGACTTTAAAAAAAAAAAATGGATACCTTAATTAAATGGAAAATGAGTTTAGTGCATGTAATGGAAAGTTGCCAACTGCAAGGTAACACAAAATACATTTCTAAAATTGTTCTTATGTAACAACAAATTCCATTGTAACCGTATAGTCTTTTAAGGAATAGGATTGGAAACCGTGCTGGCACGGAAAGAGTTAATTTGTATTCCCACTGACCTTTCCTAGTGTTGGGTCTGTACACACTGTCCACCGCCTTGACCATAATGCCTTCCTCCTTGTCGTCAATGGCCTTATTCAGGGCATCCGCACAATCTTGACTGAATTGAAAAAAAAAAAATTCAGTTTTGTTTAACCTTTGTTTCAACCAACACATTTTTAGGGTTGCAACACAGGCAGAACCCTTGTTTTATAAATTTAACTTCAGTTGGGGTTCCTTCAATAATACATGATAATTACATCATCGCACAGTGGGCTGATCACCTGTTTGCCATAATCTTGATCCATAGTATTTCCCAGTTCTGTGTTATGTTAAAGGTGGTTTATTGGGGCATCTACCTCATTCATCATTTGAGACTGAGCACAGAGCTGGGTGCCGACACTGCGCAAGCGATAGAAGGCATTGGATAACCAAACAAAACAAAATTACATCATCCATCCAACTATAATATGAAATAATCAAAAAAGATGTTACATAAATTTAAACAAAACCAAAAAGTGTTATTTTCTGTAACTCATTTTCAAGGCATTGCATACATAAGATTTGAAAATATAATTTTGAAAAGATAATTAAAATTTTATATGATGACAAGAAAACATCACGTCAATTGAGATAAAACTAATTTTGTAGGATTATCAGGCTGAACTCTCAGCTACTATACCATCAAACAAAGCAGTACAAACAAAGAGAGGCGCTAGACACACCACTAACTTTGTCATTGCTGGGCTGTATGTGGACCTCATGAACCTCCCTTCCACAGGCTGGAATACCCCTTCCACCAGGGGCAGTCTCTCCTTCAATGGGGTGTTGGTCAACACTCGGTCATTCAACAACAGGACGTCGAAAACCTACACACAAATTTTGACACTGAGAGCCTAGTTGTCAAAAACTTTTAAAATCTCTAAATTATCAATACCATACATTATAATAAATATACAATCATAGAAATCAGATATAAGCATTATCAAGTACATCTATAATCAAAGAGAAAGGAAAAAACATCAGACAGCTTTACAGATGAATGGGGGCCCAATTTGATGGTTTCATATCGTATAAATTATAATATGTTCCATCGTTGCTGTTACCTGAAGACAAGGGTGGTAACCAGTTCTCTCCAAACAGTCTCTGGACTTTATATCAAACTTCTCTCCCTTAGTACCTGGAGGCAAAATGAAATAAAATTGTTTTTAACTTAACTTCTCACATATTTTCCATTCTACTGAGCTACTCAGTAAGCTGACAATTCTCAAACTAACTGAATGACATGAATGCACTTTGAATAAGGAAACACTTGCTTTGCTACTTTGTAAAGTAGACATATCCCCATAGTGGGAATCTACACATTAGCTGGAACCCCAACATAAGTTCATTAAGAGAAACAGGCTAGGAAATTTGTAAAAAGTGTCATTTATTTCAAGCTGATTTTTTTGTTTGTTTAAAAGTGACATAACTTAGATTTTAGAAGGATCTAAATGACAGAAAGATTCAAAGTAAATTCATCACCAAAACTCATATTATACGTTCTACAATCTAAGTCTATGTTAAAGTTCCATACAAGGTATGGACACACTCACCAAAAGTTTTAGACTCTGCATGATAGCCAAGCATCTCTCCATCCAAGATGCACCGTTTTAGGTCAGTTTTAAAACAGTTGGCAATGTAAGGAGTTAGAGAGCCTTCATATGCATTGGGGCCAAAAACATTAGTATAGTCGTTTCCACTGGAGAGTTGAACAAAGAAAACCATCATGATTGGAAAGCAAATTTGTAACGGCTTTCATTATGAAAGAGGAAAAGAAAGAGTGATAGAGAATTTGTTTTGTAGCTATTACCTTTAAGTATTTAAATTTAACCAGACATTCATAATTCACGTCACAATATTCAAGTAAATTCTTTTCTGTCACTTGAAAAAAGAAATCAACAGCAGCATAGAACATGCAAGGAGGTTATGACAACATGTTATGATAATTTGAGTATTACTATTACAACATTGAACTAACAGTCTGGAGAAAAACGGTATGAACAAAGATTGAACACAAACCCCCTTGAATAATATTTGTAGTCATTTCCGTCTTTGTGCAACAAAAACCGCTCTCCATCATACTTGGTCTCAATAAAATATTCTTTATTCTCCATCAGCTTCTCAACCTGAAAGATAGAACATCAAAGTTAGAGAGATTACATAGTAGGTTGCGAGATGATTATGTCTTTGCAATAAATTCTCTTTTTTCTCATTGTTACACAGACACTCTGGAAGACATTTTATTGAACGAAGTAAATTTGACAAAAAAACAACAGTATTCGATTGTACCTATTATCTAACCGAGAAGTTTTATATGATGAAATTTAACTGTATCAATATTGAAAGTAAATTTGTAACTTCATTATTACAAATAAGAGATTTACAACAGACTCTTTATTCTTTTATTTCATAAGTTTATAAACAATACATTTTTGATATAAAACAGCATTCAAAATCCGCAAATTTTACATGATATTACCTTATCAGGCGATGCTCGTTCTCCAAGCATTGGGGAAAATGGGGAAAAAACTGTAATTCCAATTTCATGGGATCGTGTCTTGGGGTCTCTTAATAAACGACACACCTGTTTTGATCAGAGAAAATTGGTTATTCTTTCCAAGCATACAATTTGGGTCATTTGATGATATAAGCGAATATCAAATGAATATTGTAAAATTACTATGGAACATATAGATTTGATGGATGATATAATTGTTTTGTTTTGTTATCCTTTGCCTTATACTGATTTCAGTATTAGAACCCAGCTCCATGCCAGGTCTCAAATGGTAAACGCCTCAAAAACACAGAGCTGGGAAAAACTGGATCAGGAACTTCAGGGAAACAGGTAATCAGCCCACTGGGGGATCATATATTAAGATAAAAAATGTAAACATTTTCCTTATTAAATTGTTGTCTCAAAAAGAAAACGCCCATATCTTCAAAATCAATGTTATAAGTTGCATCTGAAAGCTTTCACAACGATAACCTCTTTCATAAAACACTAACCGAAGCTGAGATGACCCTTGGAGGTTAAAATGCCATAAAAAAAATAAAAAATAAAACACAAACTAATTGGAAAAGAAAAAATTCCATGAGAAAGTGTCAAAGAATCAAAATACTATGATGCTTTGAATAAGAACATTCATATATGGATTACACAACAGATCAATCTTTTATTTCTACACAAAACAAACCCCAAAGACATGCAAACAAATTCAACAATAAAGAAAATCTTACCTTTTCCAAGCTATTGTTAACATTGTACAACTCCTCAGCATCTGGGTGGTAGACATTCAAAACAGATGTCTGACTGATGCCAATTTTCATCTCCTTCACAATCATACGGATAAGCCACTTCTGTTCGGTTGCATTTAGATTGGTCAGTAAGTGCATCATGTGCTTTCTAACAGCATTCTTATCTTTATTGGCATTTCCCATGGCAATAGCATCCAAGTCGTTATTCACTTCCTCAATATTTAAAGAGCCTCTATCTGGGCAACGATTTTTGAGAACAAAGAAGGCAACGCTTGCAAAGTCACCTGTATCCTGCAAAGATGTTGAATTACAATATACATGAATTGAATGAAAATGATTTGAATTAAGTCTCCATTATTTATGATGAGAAATAATAATGTTGAACTCAAAGCAACTGAAAATCAATTTGTTCATATATATATATAAGAATTTTCTTAAACAGCTTGGTACCAAAATGAAAACTGGAATCTTAGTTGTATGAATATGCAAAATGGACAAAAACTAATTTCAAAGTAATCATAAAAAATAATCCACAAGAAGAATCTTGTTAGCAAATGAAACAATTATTCAAGCTCTTAATGTCTTAATTATTGTAAAAACCAATTCATTTACTCCTTTTCCCATTTTGGGTGCTTTAAAGTTCAACAATCTGTTTCCGTCAGGGCTGTCCTTGCCAAGACCAAGAACTTCAATCAGCAGCTTGGCAAACATATGCTGAAAGAGATATTTAAAATTAAAGCAAAGAGTGAGCATGACAAAAATACTATTCTGACTCTATATTGTGTATAAACTAATTCAACTTGCAATGGTTCTCTTTAAACCCATCCCAAATGCAAAAAATAAAACATTAAAAAATCTCCTTTATAAATCAAATTACAAGCAGATAGAAACATTTTCAATACAAGATTTTATAGGATTGTCCATAATCAGAGAATTTAGCAATGAACAAACAAATGTAAAGAAAAGATATAAACGTGGTGGGTAACACTTATCAAAACTATGAACCTGGTACTACGATTATCAAAATTAATTAGGGATTTCATAGTATAATTTTTGAGACTATACATTACCTCCTTTATTCCATAAGCAATTCTTTCCTTTTCCAGATGAGGTAACAACAGTCTCATAGCAGGATAAAATGAATCATCCTGAAAAGATAACAACAAATCCAGGCTAAAATCTTAATTATCAAAACTGAGCGCCCTTTGAGTGGTGGTCGAGCGCTATAGAAGTGAATCATTAACATTATTATCAAAAAAATATAACAAAATTGGGGTTGCAATGATAAGAAATGACAATTTTAAATTTTGTGATAATGCAGACTTTCATTATTTCTATTTTGTTCCATTTCGGGAGAGATTTCACAATATGTGGGAGTGATGTTTTTATTTTGTTGAGAACAAGTACACATGCAGGACATGCGCTATATAAATGTCATCTATTATTATTATTATTATAAACACACCTTTCGATGTCTCTTGATCTGACAATAACAGTACCAAATGTACCGTAGATGAACATTTTTTCTTTCACTACATTACGATAGAGTCATTACAAAAAACACTGATCTGTCTTGCCCTCATTCCAGTCACTCTATAAACAGTTTGTTCTTTCATTGATGATCAAGTTTGAAATTAGTAGGCGCCTAACCATGTCTGGCTATAATTAAGTAAAATCAAATTCCTTACAGTGTAAGTTACACACGTCTCAGAGTTGAATATTTCGGCGAGTGGCAAGAAAGGTTTTTGTGAGTTCTAACTTTTTATTCCATCTCTCTCAGCCAGGTCTTCCTTTCTTCTTGTGTAGCTTTCAATGCTTTAATTGAAATAAAAAAATAAATCCACCAAAAAGCTTACACTTACAGTATCAGCATTTCCATCATGAAGTTTCAGATCAAAATCTCTCCATTTCTCAATGAAATCAGATAAAATGAGCTTCTTCTTTTCATTGCCTTGAGTCTTTTGGATCTTTTCAAGCAACCCACATAGCTCAGAGAAGGAAACTTTGGATGCAACTGTTGCCATGGTCGTCATCTTCAGGAATGACTAACTTCACTGGAAAATTAAATGTTTTATCATAAAAGGTATATTTCTTTATGTATCCTGACCGGAAATGTAATGATAACAATATTTAATATCCAATGCCTTATAATATTCATCTTCAGCTGGATATTAGTGGCACAATTATAGTAGCCGTATGCTATTTTATCTTTATTGCCGTTACTATTGTTGATTAATTTGTACTTGTTCGAACTGGCCGAAAGGGCTACAATAAACCAAATCTGAATGGGAATTAAATCTTTTAGCCATAGACCTAAATGGTTGATTTTAATTTCACAGGCTCCCATCCATTAGTTGGAAATTTATCATGTGAGTTCAGTGATTTGACAGTATTGTATTGAATATCTTTTAGAAGGATTACAATTACAAACCTACCGGGCCAGGCGTTATCTATTTAAGTAAATTCAACTTAATATTTTTCTACCCCGTTATGAACCACAGGATATCTTGACAAAATGCTCTGCTAAAATTTGATACGCGGTATTCATTTGGAACAGATTCCTCTAAATCTCTTAGACAAGCAGAAAATGAAACTAGGTTTATTATTGTTTACCGACAGTGACAGGAGAACCTGATATTTGTCGAAATGACCGTATAACGTTTGAATATTTTTTCTGTCGTATTTCGTCCTTTTCCTTAGAAACTGAAAATCCTTAGATTAATACATGATATAATCTATTGATCAATAATAAAATCAACGATTTTAGCGTGATTTTGTCATCTCGTGGGATGCAAGAGAATATCTTTATTTTCTATAGTATAGAATTATTTTTCTAATCTAGACGTTTATCCATAATATTTTTGTACTGAGTAAATTCAATAGAGCTCTTTAATGTTTAATGAAAATGAAAGTACGTATTTCAGCCAGGGCCGGCCAGGCACAAAAAGTCAGGCAGGAGAAGATAGAAGTGCAAATGTATGGTCAGAAGCTGTCATAGAGCCATATTATGAATTAGATATACTATTGTGTTACTTCTCTAACTTCTTTGGTTTGTAAACATTGTATTCTGCTATTAGCTGATCGCTATGGCATTCCAGCAACAGGTAATTCAATATTCTTTTCATGATTCTATTGACAGTAGGCATTATCATGGTGGAAAACAAAGATTGAGAGCTGTCTTTGTTGTTTTGTTTCAATTTGAGAGTTGACTGCATTGCCTGTCACTCATTCCTTTTGTGAAATATATTATTCAACAGAACATTCAATAAAAAATGTCTTTTTTATTGAGTAACTCAGACAACAGTGAGAAAATCCTGGAACTATCAGAAGTTTCTGTCGCACCCTTCTTAGATGATACAATTAGTAACAATTGCAGGCTGCCCTGCATTGGTCAAGAGGTCTGTGGCACTCGCTTTTGTGTTTTATGATTTTATGGGTTCGATTCTGACTTCAATCCCTATCGCAGATGGACTATAAAAGAGCTATTGCAGACAGACTCATAAAATGGATGTGCCATCTTTGCTATTATACTGATAAAGTGTGTTGAGTTGAAACAGGCATTAAACTAGGAATTCTGAAACATCTTTTGGCGGATGTCCCTAATGAGTTCCAGTTATCTCTTAGAATTAAAGTGTCCACTTCACTTTTCATGATTCTATATATTATATATATTAAGAAAAATGTTTTCAGCAACGTTTTAAAAACCCATACTACATCACACATTTGTTCCAGTTCAGTACAAGTACGAATGTAGGTTCTCATTTTTACATCTAAATGAGAGGCAACATGAAGTAGGCGACATACAAATTTGTTTGGTTAGCAGCTGAGTAATGCATCCAGAGTATTGTTCATAGCGCCATTCAAGGACGGGCACAGTGGGCTGATCACCTGCTTGCCATTTTTCCTGATCCATAGTATTTCCCAGTTCTGTGTTATGTCAAAGGTGGTTTATTGGGGCATCTACCTCATTCATCATTTGAGACTGAGCACAGAGCCGGGTGCCGACACTGCGCAAGCGGTATAAGGCATTGGATAACAAAACAAGTACTAACGGCATGGAAAGCACTCTACTTTTATTCTTGAATATTCAATATAAATATTTTTCCCAGGTATGAGCAAGCAATCAAAATGCAAAGGGAAGAGGATACAATTCCTGGTATGATATTACCACCATACCGAAATTTCAAGTGCAAAGTACAGTTTTTGAAGCTGTATTGGACTTGAATCGTTATCTCTAATCTTCTGTTTGAAATTGATTTACAGGCTGGCTCTTCAGGCTCAGGACAACAATCTAGCATGCAGGAAGAATTCACAGTTAGAATGCCAAGGTAAGAGTGGTTTTCCTAAAACATTTCTTCTTGGTCTTCTGAAAGTGTTATTATATCTTTTTCCCCTTTAAAATAATTTCCTGAGATTGTATGTACTATGATCATTTTGTCCGTCTTTATTTTATCACATGAACTTTTTAAAATCCCTTTTTTTTAAGGTTTTGAAATTCCAAGATACAGGGTGTCCCAAAAAAACCTTTTGTTTCATACTTACGAGAGAGAATTGACAATTGGATATTCTTCCTTGTCCAAAGGCATCATGTTTCTCAATGATCAGTTTGTTAAACTTAAAATCTCATGCATCCTTTACATATTTTATTGTAACATCCTAATTTGTAAGTATTACAATTTTGTACACCAAACCCCAGTTGAGTAGAGTTAAGTTATACAGAAGTTTTCGTTGTAGAATCAATTTGTTATTTTCTATAATAGGAAGAAGAAGTCCCATACAATCAAAGGAAACCTAGAAATTTCTATATATAGTTCTGATATGTTTTAGTTGAGGTATTTAAGATAATATGATATATAAATGTTAAATATGTACTTTAAATGTAACCTGGAGAGAAATGATTTTTTGTTTTATTGTTTTCTTATTAATTGTTTTGTCCATGTAGGATGAAATGTGTCATTTAGTATTACAATACTTGACTCAAGACTTACTAATCATATTATTGTATACCTGCAAAAACACCCACACTCACAGACGTACAGGTAGTACGCAAAATCTTACATAGTTCCATAAATATTTTCTTTATGATTCTTTTCATATTCATTCAACTATTTAGAACTTAATAAAATCTTCATGTTAACACGGTCATTTTGAAATATGTTATTTTATCCAAATAAGGGACAAGAGGAAAGCTTTCACACTGATGAAGTTTGGATCTGCGAGTACTGTGGATTTTTCAAAAATGGGAGAGGTAAGGATTTTATTTTACAAACAAAATTATGCTAAGAAGATTGATTGTCGTTTTGTTCCCTTGTTAAATCACTTCAATTATTATATATATACCTGTTTTAGATTAGAATACCTTTTCGTTATCTTCCCCCGGTGGGGTTATGTCTCCTGCAAGTTTGATTGTATGTGGAACAAAGATGGTTGTTGGTGTCATCCTTCTTCCTTTTAAGTTGTATAATTTTTATCTTGTATCTCAATATTTCACCTCCCTAGCAACCAGTCAAGCTAGAAAGGGAAAATAATCTGAGAGAGTACAAGACTGCCAATGATTTAGATACGTTACCCAAATTTGGAGCTGGCAGCGAGTATGGACGTGAACTGAAGGAAGAATCGAGACGTAAGAAATATGGCATCATGCTAAAAAGATATAACCCAGAAGATCAGCCTTGGATCTTGAAAATGGGGGCAGGAAAACAGGGAAAGAGGTATGTTTGTGATTAATTTGTTTATGATTGGGGTGGGGTCTTTATTTTTACACAATTTTATCTTGGTTCCATTTCATTGAGGAAGGATGGGGGTTTTAGATATTTCCAACTGTTTTCATGTTTTTGCTTATTGTGGCTCAAATGATTTCTTGCTTTGGGACTTTACCTTACATAAGATATATGTTTTTTGCTTGTAGGGTATATTTGAATTTAATTTATTTCATCTCAACCTTTAACTTATATTAAATAGATTTAGATAAATAGAGAAAATAAATGTATGTTTGTATAAACAGTAATTGTTTGAATTGGGATTATGAATCAAAATATGTAGTACCATTTTCAAGCGTATTCAGAGATGTGACTAGGACCACCATACCCCAGTAGCGTACAGAGTTTGAGGCAAACGTCCCATGTGACTGTGATGTCTTTATTATATTTATATTAATTTTTATTGATTTAGATTTAGAATATATATCACAAACTATTGTTCAGTAGTCAAGTAACTGATACAAAAACATAATCAATCTTGTTTTGTTTATAAATCTTAAGGCACAAAGGGGTGCGGGAAGGAACAATATCTGAAAACACGTCCTATTACATCTTCACAAAAGCAGCTGACGGAGCTTTTGAGGCATTTCCTGTAGGAGAGTGGTACAATTTTACCCCTATCATCAAATACAAATATTTGAATTCAGAAGAGGCAGAGGAGGAATTTGAAAGGTATGTTGGAAATTGATTCTTTAGATTGTAACACTGCAATTAAAGTTATTTTTTGTTTTTGTTAAGGAAATTTGAGATGCAAACTTTCTTTTAGATACTCTTCTGTCATGGAAATTTATGAAACTAAAATCGAAACTTAAAGTGAAACCCTGATGATATATAGTGAGCCATAGTTGGAAAGACTTGAGTTGTTGACAGAAATTAAGCTATATAATTTTTTCATGTCATTTCACACATAGACGGGACAAGACACTCAACTACTTCAATATTATGTTAAAGAAAAGACTAAGGAAGGAAGATGATAAAGACGTCGATGATGATGAAGAAGAAGGAGGAAAGAAAAAGAAAGGAAAGAAAAAGAAATCCAAAAATATGGTAAGTGAGTAACGAGTAGACTAGAACTCAGCTACAACAGGGTTGGTGAGTGAGACTAGAGAAGAAAAAACATGTATGTAACCCTTTGTTACTTTATACATTGAGAAAAAATGTATCTTTGACAAACTGGAAATAGGTGGAAGTCAAATTGAACTTATTTGTCTTCACAATATAAATTCTTCAGGTTTTTTTCTCATTTCTTTGTTTTGGAATGATCAGCATTATTCAATTACATCAGTTAAAACCCCAAAGGTCAAGTGGTCAATACACTCGATTATCACTGGGACGTCCCTAGGGTGAATCTCGACTGAGAAGAGGATTTTATGGCCTTGACTCTGGTCCTATCACCTGGTACAAATGGAGTTTAAAATGGATGTGCTGTAAGTGCTATGAACTAGATAATAGGATGAATTAGGAATAAGACTAAGTACTATGACAATTTTTGATAGGGCCATCATTCCTCATGAGTGTTTACATTTTTTTTTTATTCTTCCTTACAGATTTTAACAGATATGGATGAATGGAATGATCTTGCAATGTCAGATGATGATGATGAGGATGAAGATGAAGACAATGAGACGAATGGTGGGTTTAAGGATATTTTGGATATGTATTACAAATAGACTCAGAATTGATCTTCCATGAAATCATAACATTGACTTTGTATAGGTTATTGTCAATGTCGTTCTCCTAGAAATTTTTATTTTTTGCACCAAGCTTTACATCATCACAAGCTTTACATGTAATTTTAAGCTGAGGGAAAATTAACTGTAAATTGATGGGTAAATTACTGTACAATTATTATTGATTGTGTAACATTCATCGCGTTGAATACATCTTTTTTGTCTCTCCTGAAAAATATACACAGAATGAATTTTACTTTGTTTTTAACAAATCAGATTCTGCAAAGAAAAAGAAAAAACCAAAAAGAAAAACCAAAAAGGTTAAAAATTCAAAACTGAATTCTGACGATGAGGCAGTTGAGGAGAGTGATGAAGGAGACTATGATGACAGAGAGGTATGGCCTGATTGCATAGAAACGTTATACATGTTTATAATGCTGGTTCATATGTGAAGCTCACAAAAATGGATATTGTCAGGTTGATGTACTACGATAGAAGGATTCAAAGTGAATTAGCTTTTGGGAGAATAAACTTCAAACATATAATAACAAAAAGTGATGTATTTTAGATTTTCAATCCTGTTTCTTTTTTTATGTGAATTTTTGTTTGAGGTAACCTTGACAATTGTTTGGACTTTACCAGCTGTAAAATGCAAAAAAGGTCAAATGTAAAATCATTTTCACAATATTTTGTCAGGTAGAGTTTCCTGGCCATCTAAATTGGTCCATGAAGAATGAAGGAGTACAAAAATGCAGTTTTGAGAAAATTGCCAAAAGCGTTAAAGAAATATAGGTGGAAAGGAGTGGAGACATTTTGGTACATTTGAAGGTTGTTCTAGATTTAGGGCCATTTTACCATTTATAAAGAATTTTAAAGATTTTCTATCGATAAAGTATATTGATCCTACATTTTGGCTCCTGCACCAAACTGTTAGCAGAGTCAACTGTATCTAAAAGTATATTGATGGGATTCTTTTCCCTCTTGTATTTTTAAAGAGTAAATACATTTTTCATGAGTAGACCTTTGTTGTCTTTTCAGGTTGATTATATATCTGACTCTGGGAGTTCTGACAGTATGTCTGGTGGAGAAAAGGACGATAAGGACAAAAATGAGGAGAAGGGTGTTGCAGAGGAGAAGGGATTGCGGAACATTCTAGACTCTGGCGATGAGGATGATGATGAAGAAGAGGAAGTGAAAGAAGAGGTGGAAGAGGAAGCTGAAGATAAGGAAGATAAAAAGGAAGAAAAAGCCAAGAAAGGTAAAGATAGCCTGAGACGGAGCATAGTTTTCTTTATTAATCCTAGCATCATGATCACCATCACATTATAATTCAAAATTTTCTTTAGATGTACAAAGCTGACCCCTATCATCAGACAGTTTGAATGAAATCTACTATACATTTCCTTTTAGATTCTAATTCGTTGTAGACAATCTCCCAACTATTATTATTATATTTCATTGAGTTTACCTTGGAATTGATTATATAATTAAATTGTCATAATTTCAATACAATGTGAGCTTTTAATGGTTCTTCTATATATGCTTTCATGTCTACTTCAAAGGTGATGACAGCAGCTCATCCAGTTCTGAGGAAGACTCTGATATCGAGAAAAATGTTGATTCCGCAATATTTATGCTGGTCAGTATTGGAATGGATAACTATTTAGTTTGAATTGAATTGGAACTTCTAGAACATAAAATTCATTCTTAATGATTAATGAAAATTGTAATACCAGGTATATATGAGTTATTTTAAGTATTGTTTGTAAGGTCTTAAGTTACAAGAATGGAATGGCTGTTTTTAGTGCATTTAGTTTTGGTTTTCTAACAATATGAGCTTTCCTAAAGTAAGCATTCTCACGATAACATGGCACAAGGCTCACATCTGTCTTTGTGGTGTTGCTGGCGTAACGGCTTGAGATCAAGAGGTCCTCCTGGGTTCAAACCCTGGCTAGGGTAGACTGACGTTGAGTTCTTGGGAAAGACTCCTTGTACAATATTTCCTCATTTCACTCTTGTCAGTACATTATAATACAAGCAGCTATTTGACTAGCTATACTGAAAATACTGGCATCAGAATGACGTGGCTTATTGGGAGATGGAATGTCTTAGGGCATAGAGCATGGTGATGATCATTGATATAAATGCTCTGTCTCTCTCTCTCTCTCTCTCTCTCTCTCTCTCTCTCTCTCTCTCTCTCTCTCTCTCTCTCTCTCTCTCTCTCTCTCTCTCTCTCTCTCTCTCTCTCTCTCTCATAGATCTTGAAACGACTATTGAAAATTACTATTTACAACTATTTTGATACCAGAAAGATAATTCTCAAAAGAAAGAAACAACAGACCCAGAGAACAAGAGCAAGGAATCTGAAGATGCATCTAAAGCAGAGAAAAAAGATAAGGATAAAGTTGATAAAGGTACGAGCAATGGAAAGGATTTTTGCTCAAGATAAAATCATTGCTATGCTTTTTTTTAAAAATGATGCAAATCTGTTGTATCAAGCAAGATATATAGAATTATGAAAACGCTACTGTGAAAAACTTGGGACCTCAAAATTTGGTTCAAATTGTTATGCTTTATTACATTACAAGGAGGAATGTTTATTCTAATTTGAGTAGCTTTAGTTAGAAAAATATGCACGAAACAAATATTCAAATTATTTTCTTTTTCTAAAGTTTCAAATTCACAAGTTTCCGTGTTGATAATAGTATTTTTCAATCTCCTAACTCATAAAAGAACCACAGTTAAAACTGCATATAAAGTTCCCACTACTGATAGGCCCAAATAATCACTTCGTATTATTATTATCATCAATTTTTAACGCTATCAGGTGTGAAAAGAAAAGGAGACAAGAACCCAGATGGGAAAGCTATGCCCTCAAAGAAACACAAATCTGATGACAGGTAATTCATACTCATAAATGTCTTTTTTCGGTACTGTTGGAAGAGGTTGTATTTGTATGTTATGTGTGTGTGGGAGAGGGGGGGGGGGGGTAATCAAAAGAATTAGTAAATTACAAAGATATTTGATCGTTGAAACATTCTTCATAAGATAGGAGATTCTTTTTGAGCAAGAGAGATTCAATATCTGGAATGTTAAAATTATGAATGAAATCTATTTTCGGTTGTTTTTTTGAAAATAACTAGAAATTGATATTCAGTTAGCTGTCTGCTTTGGATATACGATATTAAGATGTATATATATAAATCACGTACCATGACTACTCTAATGACAGTTGTTAAAATACGGTCTTGTGCTGTTTATCTCAGTTGAAGAATGGCCAAACTAAAATAACTCTGAATTTTTAATTTCCCCTCTTTTATCTGTACAATTCATGAAATGAAAAATGTATTCAAGTTTAGAGGTCTTTGCTTGGTATTGATACGATTTACTCCATTTCTTTTCCCCCTCCAGCAATGAAGGCATCACTGAGGATGCTATACGTAGATATCTCACTCGTAAACCCATGACCACAAAGGATCTGTTGCAGAAGTTCTGTTCCAAGAAGCTTAACATCAGCAATGAAAAGATCATGCACACGATTGCCCAACTGTTGAAGAGAATTAATCCAGACAAGAAGACAATAAACAAAAAATTGTATCTCTCTTTAAAAAAGCCAGAATGATAGACCGAATTGATGTGTGAGTGTGTGTGTGCGTGCGCGCGCATGGGTGTGTTGATATATTGTCAATGAGTGCTGGATTTGTATGACATATATGCTTGGGATTAGCACATGAAGAGGAATGTGAATGATTTTATGGAGATGAATAAAATACTTTGAAGAGACAGAATGTCATCTTATTTTTAAATTTTCTGGTGGTTGATTATATAGGACTTCTTAACAGGGAAGATAGAGCTCAACAGCACTGCTTCTCATTTTTGTGTGCAATCTGCACTGTTCAAGAAAGGGTTCACCCTACCTATTCTGCAAAGACTATAATGTTTTCAAAACCTACTGGTCCCCTTGAGTACACTTTAAAAGATTAGGTCTAGGGACCACATAAGTGTTCTGCATTACGGTCCCTCTGATAGGCCAACCAACCAACCCAAAAAACAGCAGAAATGTTGTGGTCCCTGAACCTTAATTTTGGAACAGTTTTGTTGTGCTGTCGTTCGAAAAACATATTCATTTATTTTCTTATTTGATGTCTATTTTAGCACAGTTGGTTGATCACCTGTGTGTCTGTAGCCTTTGATCCATAATTTTTCTGAGCTCTTTGTTTTATAAAAAATGGTTACTGGGGCATTTACCTTGTTCGCCATTTGAGACTCGGCATGAAGTTGGGTACTGACACTGTGTAAAAACGGTATAAGGCAAAGGTTAGCCAAATAGATTGATATCTTGGTTTAGTTCTTGAGTTAACTATATAAATATAATATATATGTATAACTATAGAATCTGTAGACGACGTGAACGTCGTTTCGGATTTTAAATCCTCATCAGTACAGATGTTACCCTTACTTTTGGTAAGGGGCAACAATAAATTATTAAAAGACACTACATTTCATATATTAGTCCCTTTGTGATAGTGATAGGTTCTAAACACACAGTAATCGTCTTAAAAGCTTCAGCAAAACTGGGGTTAAAACTCGGGATATGCCGGATGGTAATTGGTAAACAGACCATCATGATTATAATAAGACCAATATGTTGGGACCACCAGAACCAAACTTTGGTGATACGTAACCCATGGTAACTCAAACTACTGCTCAGACTCAGTCACCTCCCTTGAGGGTTGTGATTATGCCCAGTGTTTGTTAAGAATCTATATGTATTTATTTCTTTTAAAAAACCCATTTCCCTTCATGCCGAATAGCCGGGTAGAGTAGGTACCACAGCTTCCTTCCTTGCTGGAATTCATTCCCCGATTAAGAGCTGTCAAGCAGGTAGCCATCCCATTGGTCACTGGTCGGGTCTTGAGCCCACGATGGTTCGATTTATTATAGTTATATAGGCGGAACATTTACCACTGAGTTCTTGATTCACACATCACACAGAGGCACTTCAGACCCCACCCCACCCCTTTAAA
>JAUEKX010148690.1:0-11498 GCA_031834005.1 Dendronotus venustus
TGTAGACCTGACACAATGGGTACGATGAAGTTATTAGGGAATCAACTGGTTAATAATATATGGGAAGCAAACTTGTGTGGGAAAAGGAAAATCAATTCTTCTTCGTCGAGGTGAGGATTTATAAAGTAGTTTGAGCAGAAACATTTTTTTTTTTCAGATCCCCCTGTAAGTCTCGATTAGTCTCGATTAGTAATCGCATGGCTTTGAGAGTGACGTGATATGATACGGTTATAATCGGAATATTCTAGGTTCAATCCCGGTCGCCCAAGTTTATACTTTTCATATAAACCTCAATCAGTGAAATTATCTCTCTAAGTCTGTGGATATCTGTAAGAGGGCTAACTCCTTTTAAATGCTAGTCAAAATGGTACTCACAAGAGCAATCTGTTGGCCTAAATTAAACATGTTCACGGCATCAATCATCGGTCGACTTGGTCAGTGGTCAAAAGTTATGGACCCTTTAACTATGCGGTGTTTTCAGACCCCAGATTGGGGGTATATTTCAAATTGGCCCTAAAACGAGTTCATAATTAATTAGTAATTAATATTTTGTTTTGTAGGGAAGAACGCGAGAAATGGATAACAAGTAAATATGATAAAAAAGAATTCATCACACCAGTCAATACCAAGCAATTACCAAAGGTGGGTACCTATTGTATTGGTTCTATTTGAGGCTAAATCAATCTAAAAAATTACAATTGTCTCTTTGTTATGCATATAAATGCAACTTTTTGAGACCAATAATTTGAAAAATGCTCTTAAGCTGCTTAGCACAAATTAATTAGTAAACATAATAATTCTTCTTAATTCCTATAAAGTATTTGTGTTCTTAATTAAAAGAATTTTGCTGACGTTATGCTAACGTGGGGAGCGTAGCTTTTTAAGCTAATTTTTCAAGTCGTTTGTTTTTGTTTCGTTTTGTTCATCAGGATCTCTTCAACGCCGTTAAAAATGAAGATGTGTTGGAATGTTACAGGTTATTAATCTCCTCAACTGAAAGCGACGTTAACCGATTAATCCCGACGAATAGTGACGACAATGACGGCGGCGGCGAAGACGTGGTCAACGTGAAGATTGAGACGACGTCGCTCCATTTGTCGTGTGCGAAAGGAAATATTGCAACTACGCAGTTGTTATTATGGGTGAGTTCCTTTGGATTGATTTTCGTTTAAAATTTTTGGCTTTCTGAATCATAGAAATAGAATATTTGAATGCGTTAGCACCTTCAACACGAGTTCTCTCATAACACCAATCTCCACTAGGTGAGATCCCGCGTTATGTTTGTTCTCATTGTCAAAGTATCACCCTCGCGACATTTTCCAGCCAGTGGCGGAATTAGCCTATGGATAATACAGTGGAAGTGCGATAAGCCGAACCCTTGATAAGCGAGTCTACTGCTTTTTCTCCGTTCTCTTGGAGACATTCTAACCGAAAATTGGATAGGGTGTATGGTAGAGATTCCATTTTCGAACACATTTAGTTTACTGCAGTCCAATGAGAACTGTTTTAAAATTTCCTGTTTACTAATTGATTCAATAATCAATTTTTTATTCTTATTTTAGTATCGTGCAGATCCACGTATCACAGACAGTAAACAGTATAACCCTATTTACTATGCTCACAAAGCAAACTGCAAAGAGTGTATAGAACTTCTTCATCAATATGGTAGCCCAGAGGATACACCATGTTAAGTTGATGACGTCATTATTCACTTATAGGATTTATCAAATGTAACCTTTTCTTTTCTTTTTGTTAAGTTGTCTGTTTCCCTTTTAACGGCTGATAATTTGGATGCCTTTGACACCCATTAATTAAGATTGTTTAATATTTTAAACATTGAAACCTTAACGTTAAAGTCGTTTAATCTTCTTTATGCCCCTAGGTATGCCTATATTTATTTTTATTTTGTTTTTTATACGTTGAGTATTTTTTGCTTTTTTTTGTTGTTTTTTTTTTTTTGCTTTTTTTACAATGTTCATATTTTTCGTATATTTCTTAACTCTTTCTTTCCGTTTCCAAGTTCAAAAAGGTTTAATTCTAAAACATTTAAAAACTCCAAGAACATTTTCCACGAATAAATGAGCAGTTCTGATTAACCGACATATTGGTTTTTCTCCTATTAATAAGGCAGAAAATATGTCAGGCATTCTCATAAAATACTCTCTTCAGATGAACGTCTTATAAAGCCTAATCTCGGAACCGAAGATGTCTGCTAATTTGGAGAGTTGAATTTTGAAATTTTGAGATTGAGATATTCTCGCTATTGAAAATATTTTTATAAATTAGAGATACAACTCATAATCACCGCTTCAACCTTTTTTCAAATAATCATATAATCTAAATCATATTTAGCAAATTTTCGCAGATTTTGCCAATCAAATTTCTTTTTCTAGACCAATAGAACCAACTATGCATTTTTTTTATTTTAAATTTTAGATTTTATTTTTTCCTTTTTTTTCAAAAAGGTTTCATGTACGTAGTGCTAAGAAAAAGGTTTTAACTTTTAAACGTTGAAAGAGGTATATATAAATAACAATAATAATAATGATAATAATTATAAAAATTACATTTATTGTATAATATATTGTTCTACTGAGTAATGAGTGTAAAAAGAAAAAAAGAACTCAGGATTTATGGATATTACGAAAACAAAATCCGTAAAAATACTTCAAAACGCCTATTTCATGTTCCAACCAAATTCCGTTTTTTGTTAACAAAGAATTGCTTAGTTCGCTTGACAACCGTTGATAAGTATAACATATTTAACTCAAGGTTGTATCTCCCTCCCCCCGCCCCAAATTTGAAAATAAAGATTTGTTACCTTAGGTGTACATAAAAATTCTCATATAAAAAGTGTTCAAATGTAAGTCCTAGTTAGCAACTGTAAAATTGTATAAAGAAACTTGCCATCGTAAGTTGTTAGATTAATGTTAAAGAGGAGTCTCACCAACATCTGTAAAGGAGAGTAAAAAGACATACATCTTGTACTGTTTCTTAACAGATGGTTATCGTTTTTGCTCTCCAACGCATGTGTTTGCCGACCCTCTAGGATACACCTCTGAGTATCGTATTTATGTAACGCAATAAGAATTGACTTCAGGTATTAGCCTAGTGTTCTAGGTTGTTTTATCGTCACCTTCCTTTTAATTCTTACATTGCACTATAAAGTAAGATTTTTCCAAAGATTATCCAACGTGCATTAACGTGATCTAACCTCGACTTAAAGTTATGTAAACGTACACGCGGCTAAATCATGCTGTTCTTTGTGCCAAAGGTGGATTTAGAGGGTTGGCAATATTTACGAAGGAGAGTGAAAATAAATTATCTTTTAGTGTTCCTGGTAGATAATCGTGTTTTTGCTCTCCTACAAGCGTGTTTTCCAGACTCCTTACATAACGCCAATTGAACCATGATTTTTAATAGTACGATATGTAACCAATCACGTGTTAGTCTTGTTTTGTGGTTTTGTGTAAATCCCCATGTAAAACAATCAAACATTTCAATGAGAACGGGTGACGTCAGCACTTCAAACGAACCAAATCTTTTTGCGAGTGTTTACAGAATTGCACAAGGAACAACCCGTTTTTTTAGCCTGTTTTCCAACAATGAAAAAAAGAAGGCAGAGCCCCAATTGTTTATGTTTACGCATCAGCTGACAGCTCACAGAGTGGTTTGTTTGATCGTTTGATATTATAACCTTACATAAGGACCCAATGACCAAAATTCAGAAATGAATTCTACTATAAACATACAAAGTTGCCTTTTAAAAGTGTCAAATTTAGTATCAATTGAGTATTTGTGACTGAAAAGGTAAATAAAAAAAAGATAGGAGACACGAACATAAAAAAAAGATACTTTGTGATACATGTTCAACGTAAATACCATTGTAGTACAAAAGATCTTTTTGTTTCTTTACGAAATCTCGACTGAATTTCAATTTGGAATAATGCCTGTGCAGCGAGACAATGGATAATACGATGTAGGCTTGCATAAGCATGACGCACTTATTTCAAATCGCAAGGGACATATAAATAGAAGCCATCCTAGACAATTAACAAAGATTTGTAGTTTGTAGTTTTGCAACCTTTCTCTTTATTTTTTTTTTGGGAGAATTAAGAAGCAATTTATGAGATTTTTATTGACTAGAGAGGCAGATTTACAAATTTGACTTCAAGATATTTCAAGAGAAGATGATGAGAAAGAGTGATGTTATTTGATTTGTTGATATTATAGCAATGTATACTATGTCTCTATGTCTCTATTCCGAACTATTTTTATTCTAAATAAGATTCGCATTAAATATTTTGGGTGTTTGGAAAGGTTATTAGAAATAAATGTACGTGAACCGAAATGCTTTGCTTGGTTGCTTCCTGATGGCGGGTAATTTTTGATCACTTTAGGTGAACGATCGGTGGTCGGTTGGTCCTAAAAATAACAGATGCCACCAAGGAGGAATATAAAACCTAAAACATTAGGTGAAACAATTAGGCGTCAAACTTCTCCGGAGGAGAGCAAAAAAAATCATTCTTGAAAAGAAAAACTTAAGATACTTGATCTCTAGCTCTCCTTCAGAGCCGTTTTAAGCACTCTGAATCTGCCTATGAATATTTAAAATTTCCTTTTCAGCAAGCATTCTGATGTAAGGGGGGAAATAATAAAAATGGATTTCGAAGAATCATTCCACGGAAACCAAGGCGACATGCCTTACGACAATGATTTTGGTCTTGCTGCATTCGTGGAAGACACAGACAACAACAAAAACAATGTTTTCGTCAATTTCCAGAAAGATCGCTCAATATCTTCTTTTGAGTCCTACAACAACAACATCGGTTTCGAGACTGTCGAAGAAGATAATAGCCAACAACCAATTGATTTTGAAAAAGGTTGCACAACATCTTTGGAATTTTACAACAAGAACAACAACGACAACGGGGCTGTTGAAGAAGATGGTATCCAAGTTGGCTTTGGAGAGTATACGATGCAGAAGGCCAGATCTCCAACAACAATGATGACAGAATGGGTTCTTATGTCCCACGGGATATTCGCATCGAATGAAATCGATAACCAGAACACGATCTACTCGATGAGACACGTTCCATCCAACGATCGTCGATCAAACGCCTTCCTTATGGGAGTTAACCTCCAAAGTATGATATTGGGTACCAGTGTCCTTGGTTTTCCGTTCTGCGTCAAGATAGCTGGAGTTTGGGCACTAATTGCCATCGTCGTGATAGGAGCGGCCTCGAGTATGACATCAAGTATCCTAGGCGATTGTCAGTACCAATCATCTTTGAGTGAACCGGGAACAATGAAGCGTGTTCATGTGTCGTTTGTACAGATGTCTAAAATTTGTATGGGAAAGCTTGGTGCCATAATCATGAAGATCCTTGTTTACATGAGCTTGTTGCGTAATGTTATTGTTGTCATTCTTCTAACCGATCTCACGCACAACATCTTCACTGAGTGCGGTGTTACAGGCTATGACAAAATGTATTTAACAGTCGCTTGGACACTAGCCACTATACCGCTGCTATTCATCACTAAAGTCTCTTACCTAGCCTGGGTCAGTTTCGTCGGACTGAAGCTGTACATCTGTGCTTTGGTCTCAATTTTGGTCCTTTGCTGTTTAGAATACAAGTCTTGGGACATCGAGACACTCTCTTGGGATTTCGATATTGAGCGTTTTGGGATAGCACTGGGGATAATCGTAAACTCATATTCCGTTCACATGAATTTGCCGTCGTTGGAAGGAAGTTTGAAAAATCCAAAATACTACAAACCTGCATCTAACATCACGTTTCTCTTCAATAATGTCGTTAAGACCGCCTTTGCTTTGTTCGGTTATTTGACATACACTGGAGCCACCAAACAAGAGATTATCGGCAATGTTATATCTTATAAACCGTTGCCCATGGTGCTTCAGGGCGCCATTGTATTTTTCACTTTTTTCACGGTACCGATGCAAAGTTTTGTGGCTTTTGAATTGATCGATGGTACCTTTAGGAAGTACTTCAAGAACCTCAACAACTTAGCTTGGCTCATCTTGTCCAGACTGCTGTTCATGACTCTGGCTTTATTTATCGCTGTGCTAACACCGCAATTCGGGCTAGTCGTAAGCCTGATTGGAAGTGTCCGCGGGAGTATGATTACACTCATCCTTCCGTCCGCCTACTATGTCATGTTACGGACACACGAAATGCGTCTTTACAAGGTGGTGTTGTGTTATTGTATCATGCTTTTTGGGATTGCTTCAGGATTATTGGGATTGTACTCGTCGCTGAAAGCTCTTGTGACCGGTGCTCATTTTTAATGTATGGTTTTTCTTGTCATACGAAACCGCCTCGTGTCCATGCCATTACGACAAGGTGTTAATGAAGTAGTTAGGCTACTGATGTCGTTTTATTGGCCACTTTTTCTTAAAACGAGATATAAACGCGAATCTCAACTAGGCGGGAAATGTTGCTATGGACAACAACATTTTAACAATGGAAACAATAGAACGCAACATAATGTTTCTTTTGTTCCCCCATTGTCTAAAATATTCCTTGCCTAATCATAACTTCGGAAAAATGTTACGAAATAATTCTGTAGCAAAATAAAAACAATGTTATAGAACATAATATATAAAATAAAATCTTATACAATACATGCGCCATATTTATTTTACTGTGTTTACATGTTTTATGTTCGGACAATTAACTTTTTGATTATTTTTAATTATACCCCAAGAGCTGGTCGATAGAGTACACTTTTATTAATTAGCGCTGTGGGAATACACTACTTGGACTCTACCATAATGCGCAGTTAGTCAACTATTGTTAGTCTCTAAGAAGTCTTAGAATAAATTTTTATTGCTATTTTCCTGTTTGACATGAATTTTTTACTTCCATTGCGTGATTAGAGAAAAAAACGCACCTGTCGTACATTTAGGCCACTTTAGTCCAAAAAACGTGATTGAAAAAGCGATTCAATTTCGACCGACCAAATTTGGCACAGTGACTAATTATGTTTAATTATGCTGAATAAGATGCATTTCATATCAAATTACTTTGATCACGTGACATATTTTTTTGCATTTTTTACCCCTCTTGATTAATTTTTCGAAAAAATTATATTTCTATGTTATTCATTCGATATATTCAATGTGCCGAATTTTATCCCAATTGAAGCACTTTAAGTTTTCTTGGACCAAATTGGCCTAAATACGTAAGAGGTGTCAAAATCTTAATTAATTCATGTAATTTGAATTAAAAATTAAAATTTGACTGGTTACTACTCGTTCCAACTTTAAAGATAAACGTTAAAAAAATTTTTGAATTGTGTGTTGCAATAAAATGTATGGAGAATGTGAAGTATATGGTGGACACGTTGTATAATTGAGAAATTTTGGTCTTTCTTTTGAATTTCTTTCTTTTGTTGTTGTTTTTTTTGTAAATTTATTTAGTTATCAGTATTAACATAATTAGTATTAACATAATTAGTAATTCTTGAAAAATAATTTGTTTTTGATATTTATAACATTACTAATTGTTTGGGTTCATATTATTGGCAAAATAAGAGAAGTTTTATTAAATTTCAATTTATTTACGATTTCAAATTTTCATTATTTTTTTATGTTCAACTTTTTCAACGCTGAGATATTTCAAGTCACGTGAACTGCTGAAAAAGTACCATTTTCATTTCTTGAATATTTTTAGTATCAGTTTGGGATACTATGAATTCTCCTCTAAGCTTTCTTTTTTGTTTCCGATCTCAAAATCCAACGGTAGCCAAAAAATGGTGGAAGAGAAAAGTTCTTCTACGTTAATAAGAAAAATGCTTTGTTCAACTTATTTTGTGGTTTGGTACGAAAATAGCTTTGTTGTCTTTCATCTGGTAGTAATTCATGTATCTTTTATAATCGAGGTTATTTCTTCGGGTTTTTAGACCATTTTATCAGACCCACGGCTGTTTTACTTAGCCCGGATATAAAAACCGCTTCAGAAGACACTTGATTCTCTTTGCCAACCAGGCTACATTTACCGCTACATTTATGACGCACATAGGGGATTCCCTTGGTTTATGCGAAACAAACACTTCAATGTAATGACGCAACGATCTTTCAAGAAAGAAAACTGTTTCTTTTTTTATTATTTCTCCCGTTGGATTGAATCGTCCTATATAATCGGATCTTTAATAGTAACAAGATAAGGTCAAAGAGAACAATCATAGGCAAAAAATATATATTAATAAATTTAAAGTTTTATTGTCGGATACTATTATATGCATGCATGTTGAAATCTTTATTTAGTGTTGCTGAGAGACGCAACCCAAACACAATAAAATTTTTATAAAAAACCACATTTTTCGAGTCACTCCTCGAGTTTCTTAAGTAATTTCTTTTCGTTTACAATGTAAAAAAGTCCAAGTATACATTGCAGTTGCATGTAGATTGTAGTTATCTTTGGTTTTCATTCATTATAATGAAGTTTTTTGAACAAAATTTCTTCTTGTTTTATTTCTAAACTTAAAAAAATAATTATGTTATTTAACATGACGCCTCAAGTTTCTTAGTACGTTTCTTAATTTTTGACGCAAATTAACGCGTCAACCATAAGAAACCCGGTTTCTTATAAAAAAAAAACATGTACATAATTGTCGAATTATGCTGAAGAATAACTTATTTATATATTATACTTATTTCAGATCCCAGACCTGAAAGTAATGGCTTCGGAGAATAAGGTTTTTTGTAGCATAAATCTTTTTTTTTTTCAAAGCATGAAAAACGCGGGAGGGTATGATAAGTATGATAAAAATCAATATGAAGCGCGGACACAAAGTTCCCTTGTACTAAAAAAAAAATTAAGAGTGAAGATAATATACACCTAACTACTAACTACTAAGTCTTTGCGAAGGGTCAATGAAGTTCTTAAAAGAATTATTTACGTCACACGTGTAATGACAGAAAACGAAATACATATAGCATGTTTAAATGAACGCAATTTTAATCTCATGCGAAGTTTATCTAGTAATTAAAAATAAATTTTACAACGATTTGTATAAGATGACATAGTAGTTCATAAAAATATTTTATCACAAGAAACAAGCCTGTAGGAAATCTTAACATTTACCAGTGTGTACCTCAAACCTCATCCCGTTCTTGATTGATGATTTTCATCGTAAATATGCACGCAAAAAGCAGTTATCAACTTTTTCTACTCGGAATTATCAATAGTTTCATAGACTTAATATATATTAAATAGGCATTTTTATTTATCATAAAAGGATTGATGTTCATTTGATACACTGTGGCTTTTTTTTGAAAAATGCTTTATACAAAAAAAAAACAGAAACAAAAAGTAAAGTGAAGATTGTTCGAAGAGATCAAAATAAAAAAATAAAAAATAAAAGCGTATCTATGTATATTAAGGCTTATAAATCTGTACAACATGTCAACATGTGACTGGGACTGTAGCAACTTTACTAGTGAGCCCATTTTCTGTTTTCTCCAATTCATTAATAATAAATTCGAGGTTTTCATTCCTCTGTATCAGTAAGGTGATAGCAACTCGCAGTGCTTCGTTTTCATTCTTCAAACGTACAAGCTTGTCATGCGTTTCTTTCTCCTTCAAACGACGCATCTCACGTGATCGCCGCGCCGCCTCGTTATTCCGCTGTCGTTTGTCCCAGTACGATTGATCTTTATGGGTGTCTGGAACAAATTGTTTAGGAGGTTTCTCAATCACTGGTTTAGGATTGTAAATGTAACCTCGCTTTCGTTTACGTCCAAGTTTCCCGCCTTTATAGTTCTTAGCTTTATCATTTAGTGACTCAACTGGGTTGGATGAAGTAGAAGGTGTGTCCTCTGTAATTGTTGAGCCAACACCACTTTCTAATGATGACGATTGTTGTTGTTGCATTCCAACAACATTTTTTACATCAGGTGCCATTTTAGTGGTTCTTAATGAAAGCATGTTGTCCAGAACTTTTTCAGGCACCTGTTTATCTTCTTTTCTGTCATTACTACTGCTGGAACCGCCGCTGTTTGAACCACTGCTGTTTTCGTTTTTCCTATTCTCTGGTGTACTTGATTTAATTGATTCGCTAATACGACTTAAACTGTCAGTATCCTCATTTGAATTAGGCCTCACTGAAGATGAGCTACTTGAGTTTGAACTTGAGTTTGACTGGCTATTGTTACGAGTATGTTCAATGTCTTCTTGTTGGTTTTCTTCTGAGCTTTGTTGTTGTTGTTGTTTTTGGTTCTGTTCAATGTCATTAATGAAACGATCTAAGCAGGTATTATGGTCGTATTGTCTATTCATTTCCTCAATGGCATCTCGGGCATGACCTTTATGTTTTCGCTTTTTCCCAGTCTGAGATGTTGAAGAGGGATTAACAGACTTCTTAATAACCCCACCATTAGGATTTACATTGTGTTTTGTGTTTTGAACTATGGAAGAGATACGTTCCCCGTGTATAGGATGAGGATGTTTTTTGTAATGCATGTTAGTGGTAGTGTATTTTTCCTTTCCATGTCCTTGATTATTATCAAATGTTGAAGAAGTAGTACTTAGGAATTCATCTAAGCTTGCATAACCAGCGTAGAATGAACTTGGCAGCTCTTTGATACGAGACAACTCGATACCAGGGCCACCAGTATTAAACAAAGACTCGCTAGTCTTTTCTGAAATATAAAATGAAAAAGGAACAATTAATGAACAGATATGTTCAAAAGGTTAAGGACAATTGCCACTTAGACAACACTGCACCCATTCTTAAGAACAAATTGATAATAAACTCTGTATTAAGCTACTAGCTAACAAGATTTTGATTCTGAAAATTTCGTTCTGTTGGAGGTGGTAGATTGAGAAAATATTAAGCAGATGCGCAGATATAAATAATTGTTAATTTGATTAAAAGTAATAATTTAATCCTATTCTTACTCAACTCATTTTTTAGGATCACAATTTTTAATTAAAGTCTTAGATATACAAATTTGAACATTCAGCTTATTTCAAACAAACTAAATGATAAGTATAGAGACTTTTTTGACATGGGTTCATTCAGAAGGTCTTAGCCTAACTTTGAAAGCATGTAAACAAGAAATAGTAAGACGGCAAATATTTGGAGCTCTTCTATGACTTCACCAAAAGCTGTAATTTATTATAATACAATATGACATGATTGTTATGACATCACAAAACTGCAATATTTTATGAACAGAAAGTGGAGTTAATACGCTTATTTTGTTAAAAACAACAATTTCTACCACTGAGAAACCATGAATTTTTATTTATTTTTTTTTTTTTAGAGATATGCATATGCAGTTTGATACTGATGTGGACCTGCTTTCAGGAAAATGGAGCAAATTTGTGCATATAAGCAGCAAAAACTTGGTTACATTTTTTAAAATCCAATATGGCTAGCTAGATATTCTTAATATAGATGGATCCTAATGTTTACGTTTTGCCGTGAGCAATGCGCATGCGCGAATAAACGGCAGTCAACAATTTTCG
>JAUEKX010148801.1:0-11495 GCA_031834005.1 Dendronotus venustus
CTTGGATGATGGCAAAACGAGATATCCAAGAAGCAATGGAATCAGCATGTATCAGACTTTCACTGGTAAGCTTAAACCAAATAGGCATAACTACCTGGTGGCATCTTCACTTTCAGTGACAATGACCATTCCTGTTTCATGTCTTAGTAAAATAGGCCCCCCTACAGTGAAACATTGTTATACCGCCAACATTAGGATCAATGCAAACTTGACAGTATATATCAATGATGGCAGAATAGTTAGAGCTAACAGCTTATATTTTGATATAAATGAACCATTCAATTGTTCTTTGTAAAATCCTGAAGTTAAGCAGGGGTGGCAAAACTAGGTTTTACTGTATTATATACTTGTTGATTATAAAATGATTATTCACCTTGGCTTGAAATTAAGACCAACTAATATGTGAGATGTATATGAATTGATATTTTTTGAAAACTGATAAAAGTCAAACTACATCATTTTCATTTTGTCATAGCTAGCCATTTGTAATTATTACTTTGGGCGTTATAGAATGGATTTGGGCACTATACAAGTAAATCATTCATTACTTATCATTAAATTCATCACACGAAATCTCCCAAGTACATTTTCCTAACCTACATTTTTTCCCACAGAAATCAAGACTCTCTCAATGGCTAAAGGCAGCAAAAGTGGTGGTACAACACTGACCATTACAGGCAAATATTTCGACGAAACAAAGGCTAAAGCACAGGTCATGATTGCAGGTACATAATCTTATTTTGTGAAGATAAGAAAAGAGTTGGAAAACCTTGTGGTGCTTTTATATCTAATCTTCTCTCATACTTTATGACTTTGTCAAAACTTGAATAATTTCATTCTTTATCTATTCATGTTTCACATTTCTTCTCAGGCGCACCTTGTAAGATTACACAAGCTATCAGTGATACTGAGATTGTGTGTACAACCACTGCTGATGTGTCTGATGATGATGCATCGCAATTCACAGGTATATAATATATCATTGTCTTATTCAGTTGGATATATTGTGTGGTCATCTTGAGCATGGTTATAAAATACCAATTTATTTCTAAAAGCTTCTTGGATTAAAGGTCTATCGACTTGACTTGTGATGTGATGGTGTTGTGTCTAATTCCAGTACAGCCATTGAGGTGGATATTAGGATCTCCGTGTTCCTGATATATATACACATTTTTTTAATGGCTAGATAGATGATAGAAAAGTCAAACGTGCTTGATAAAGTTCTATGCAAAACGTTTTCGTTTTTACTTTAAACTTCTTTAACCATTTCCATGATGGGAATCAAAAAAAAAAAGTAAAAAAAAAAGTATCAGTTCATGGAGTTTTGAAGGTTTATGCAACAAATCTTATTTACTTTGATATTTATTTGATTCTATCTACCTATACATAAGTTATTGCTGCTTGCTTTGTATTGTTGGTGTATTTCCAGCTCTAGCAAAACAGCCGATATTATTAGGAATGAAACGATGATTATTGATTTACTGACCTCACACTGATTGTTTTTCGTTCTGTTTATCCCGAAGGCGGCAGAGGTTTCCTTGCCTATGTCCATGAGGGTCTTATTGATGCCAAGACCATGAACGAATCTGAGATAGATCCTGTTTACTTGGATAGCTCGCATTGGATGGGAAACAAAACTGGCCCTCACACAGTGTTGATGAAAGGTTTCTTTACCCCACCGTCCCCAGGAAACTACAGATTTTGCATCAAAGCAGCATCCAAAGCATCAGCTTCTTTAAGCCTTGATGGCGTAAACAAGGTGAGGGCATGATATGGTAAAAGTTATAGGGGAAAGCAGTCATGGTATATATGATATTCATAAAATTGATGGAAAGGGAATTACATTACAATGGTAGAAGTTTTACTATGTGTGATTTAGTGCCCAATTTGTTTAAATTATATTATAGTTGTTGATATTCATAAAGCCCATCTTAGCTTGACAGCAAGTATAACTTCTCTCTCCTTGTCTTTAAAATTATGATTACCACTATATCCTATAACCTACTCCAACATAATATGAACATGCCTTCTACTTCTAGCATCTTAAGTTGATTTTCATGATGATTACTTTAATCTCCAGTCATTCATGTTATTGTACACAATGTGTAGTTTCATTGTTGAAGAGGACAGATACAAACATTTTATGTAATTCTATAAATTCTTTCATAATCATAAGTCGTTAAACATGTTTTCATTTTTCTGTGCAATTCCAGGTACAACTAGGTGAAGGCACCTCAACCTGTGATGATGAGCCGACCTATTACCCATTGAAGAAAGGACAGAGGTATGTGGACATAAAGACTCTTGCTAGAAATAGATGATGAATGTTCCAGTGCTAAACAAACTTTTATGAAATAAAGTTTCTGTATAAGTAGCATACAGCCTGAATTTATATCTTATTTAATCCCTTTCATTCTTTTGTTTTCAAAATGAAATTATTTTCCCCCATTGATATATTGCATTACATCCTTACCGTTCCATACAATATTTGTAAAGTATTTGTTGTATGAAGTAAGCAATCAACCTTATTTTTCCTTCTGTACTAAGGTTGGAAAGTTCAAATAGAATCAATGTTTTCTTTTTTTATTCAGTTATCCGCTTGAGGTGCATTACCAGAGCTCTAAAGCCGATTCGTATGTGATGCTAAATGCCTTTGTGAAAGAAACCGAGTACACTGAAAGGGAGACTGGCTGGGCTAACCATGAAACCCAAACGTTTGAAATCAAAGGAAGCGCTGATCCAGACATTCAGGTAGCTACAGTTTACTTTGATCACAAAATTTTAAGATTATGTTTTCAATTTTACAGAAGAAATAATCAATTTAACATTTCAATTCATGGTACATTTTGTCTTTTTAGACTAAATGATCTTATTATCATTTTCAGACCATTGTATCATTAATATAAAAGTATGAAATAGACAGTGTGACTGTGATGCTGCATTTCTACTCTTGTTATAGGAGCTGACAGTGACTGCCTCTGGAAATACAACTCATACCCCAGATGTCCAGACACTCACGATCACTGGAGATAGAAACGAGCCTTTTGCTATTGGTTTGGGAGGAATTTATACAAGTTAGTACCCATAGATTTAACTTCATCATTATTTGTGTGTTTGTGTGTGTGTATGTGTGTGTGTGTGCATGCGCGTTGTGACTTGTAGTGAATTGTATTGTTAAAAAAATGGACTCAAACATTGCTAAAGTTAAAGTAAGATGGAAATGCAAATCTTAGTCTGTTTTAGCCAATAGTTGGTTCTTCTTTGTTCTGAGCTATGGTCTGTTTAAATTTAGTTTCGCACATTGAGAAATAAAAATTCCATACCGACATTGTTGGTGTCAGGGCTGTGACGTGTGTTGGCACATACCGATATAGGTATCACCGCCCAGGGAGTTAATATGGCTCAAAGACGCTTTCCAAAATGTATATTCTGCATTGATTTTTTCATTTCTGTGTTTAAGTAATATCCATTATCATTCATAGTTTTACCTCTCATCAATAGCATGTTTATATCATGTTTAGATATGATAATATATTTCTGTAAAGACTAAAAGGATCTAACACTATCATCAATCCTCAGCTCCATTGACTCTGGAGGGGTTGGAAGCTGCCCAAGTGGAAAAAGCACTGAAGAAGCTACCAGGTGTGGCGGAGGAAATCACTGTCACACTTGCTGAGGTCACAAACACTTTGACCCTCACCATCACTTCCAGTTCAGCAGGTCAGTGCCAAAACTCTGTTTATAGTAAAAAAAAAAGGTTTAGATTTTATTTGGTTTATGATATGGTAAGGATATCAAAGACTGAATGTTTTTGGAACACTGGAAAAAACCCTGAGAACTACTCGATAATGAATCGAGACAATAATGAGGACATTTTTCCCCCAATCACTTACATTATTTATGATCGATTAATGATTGCCAAATTAGAGCTATACGATTCTAATGAGCTTTTACGCATTTGTTTTGTTTATATCAAGTTCAACTAACTGTTGGGAAATGGACTTTGTTACTGGACAAGCAATTATCTATTCATGAAATTTTGTGAAAAAGAAAATTAAGCCTACATAGCATACTTAAAGTGTCCTTCTTTTCCCATCAGCATCAGGTCTTGTTGGTAGCTATGAAGGAGTATCACTGGGCCCAGCAGGCTCCCTGTCCTTTGTCAATGAAAAAACGACTGTTGGTACCAGTGCCTCTGACTATTTCGCATTGTCCATGAGTGAATCTTCTACAGCTCCACTGGAACTGGGATCCTCTGCTAACAAAGTAACAATGATGATTTTTATTAAGCTTTTTGATACATGATAACTCTTATCCGAAAGCTGTTTGATATCAAATCTAATAAGAAAGGTCAAACATCCTTTGATTGGTCCATTTTTTCTTAAATGCTATGAATTACAGTATATTTGCTACAATATTTTTACTAGAAAGGTTGAAGCTGTATTTTTGCAATACTAGTGGACGGAAATGTGGATAATTTCTTAGTTTATAAATAGAAAGAGAATGCTAAAACATCATCTTGTAAAACATGATGGTATTTTCAACCTTTTCCTGATGTACACCAATACATTTTTCACAATATCGTACAAATTAAATGAATTTTGTACATCATAGCCACTCCTTAGAAGTTATGACCAGGTTTTAAAGCTTCTCAGTTTGTCCCACATTTCTGAACACGACTATTGTCACACCAAACCAATGGGCCTTTGTCGACAATAAAGTGATATCATTGTATCCTATAATTAATTCATTTGTATTGGAAATATAACTTAAATGGCATTAGTTTGATCATAGAATATTAAAAATGTAGTTTATGCAGTATATTATTATGGAACACATTTTTTTCTGCACATCATGCCTTGTTGATTATGAAGATGTCCCAACCTTTTTGTATCAATCATTGAAACCTCACATCCATTTTACAGGTAAAATCTGAACTTGAACTTATGTTTAGTGTTCAGTGCCATCCAAAACTGAATGAAGGAACTGTAACGGACTACGAATCAGACCAGTTCTGGATGACTGACATTGTATCCGACTCTGAACCATTCTGTGGCCGATATTCATTGAAGAATCCAAAATTTATCTTTCATTTTGGCAATGTTGAGAAGAACAAAGTGCATCTTACTGTGAGCAAAACAGCCAATGTAAGTGGAAAAGATTTTACTATACCAAATGCAAAATGAAAATATCCAAGTTACACACAATTCTATATCAAGCTATTGCTGAAATAAGATTTTGTGAACAAACCTTAATAAATCTATGAATGATTTCAAGGAAAACGAACAAAATTTTCCCTATATTGAAAGAAATAGAAATGATAAAAAAAAAAGAAAAAAATACGGAAAACAATGCTTAGTTAAAACTGTTGGGAAAGTTCTCAAAGACAAATGTATTTGGGAGTTATTATGTAAAAGACATCTTAGAAAAAATTATAGGAAGACATTAATTGCATGCCGGCCAATCAGTTGAGGACAACAGGCGAGAGTAAGCGTGGCTTCTTCAGCGCATCTCACTGGTGATAGTCCAAGGAAATGATCTTGTCTGTCTGCCACAAAACTGAGATTCCTTGACTCTGTGTCTATGTTTAAATCTTTTTAAAAAGCTTATGAAATTATATTTGATTGTAGTATGATACATCATTGAATAAAAAAATGAGTGATATATTTCAAGATTGTTACATTCTAGACAATCGGTCAAGTATGCTGTTATCATGCCTGCCATGCCAGTTGACAATTCTTTTGTCTATCACATTTCGTTGGTAGAATGAGTACAGTTTTCCTCATAACTTTCTTCTTTTCTCTTGCAGCTTTGCTTTGCCTATCGAGGTTTGGGTGGACTGGCAAAACTAAACATCCGATATGAGAACTACAACGACGATGATGAGATTACTCAAAGCTCTGCTAGAATAAATATTGAACCTGTGACCAACTTGGATAAGTATGTACCATTCATTTGACTGCTTCCAAAATAATTTTCATGACTGCATAGAATAGACGATATATCATTTTATATGACTTCTACCAATTTTCTGAATTTGTTAAAAATGATAATATTTACACATAGCGTTTATATAGGATATTACCACAACTAAATCACTCTATGTGCTGCACAAATGCAGAAAAGGAGGTTACAATGATTGAATTACAATTAGTACAGAATCAAAATCTTGAGAGAATTGAATGTGCAAGTCATAGAATAATGATAATAATGATTTGTTGATCGACAAATAATAAGCTTTTAAGGTAATGCAAACGACACTTTGACCTCAAAGTTATTGGATAGTTGTTGCCTCATTGCATTGAACTGATATTATTGCTTTTCAAACAAAAAGAAAAGATTCAAATGATCTATTTTTCCTTAATCCTACTAACAGTTAAAGTGTGTGTAAGTCCTCAGAAAATTATTGTTGTCTCTGAAGCATGAAGGGGACAAGTGACAGAAGTCATTTTCTGGATAAGATGCTAGTCTATCACAGATTGCCTCCCGATCTACATGTGAGAGTCTGTGCACATTTTCACCTTGGTAGGATGAGAAAATTGTGTAAATAATCTTTATTAAGGACTAAGCATTGGACTAAGAATGGATTCAAACCTGGAACCCATTCAGACGGATACACTAGCCAGTGGGCGACTGACAAGATAGTTGAATTACCTTCAAATGACATCATTATTATCATGTTAATCTCATATTCTTTTATTCTCTCCCATCTTTCAAACTAAACCAGGTGGCATTATAAGTGCATAGATATCTACACCTTTCTCCGGAGCAAATCTCAAGGTTCACTTCAGACTGTTCTCTGGATTCAAGTGGACAAAATAAATGTCGGCGAAGATTTGTTTATAGATCACCTGTCTTTCAGAAAAGACGTACCATTAGAAACAGATTTGCTTGGTAAGTTATACAAATCAACACCTTTATCTCATAAATCTTGCTGAAGGCACTAAGAAAATGAAATACAATCAAAGTAATGTGGAATAAACTGCTACTTAAGTCAGGTATGTTTACAACTCTTCCTACAACACTATTCAGCCATTGATTTTCATTTTGACATAGATATCAAATTTTCCCCTTTCTTTACTTTTGTTTCACAAAACATCTTGACTTGATTTGTCATAATTTACATAAAAAATCATCAGATGATTTTAGCTGTATGATAAGAGTCATTGTATTCTATTCTCATTTTTCAGATAAGATTTCAATTTGGAGGAAACCTCAAGTGAAGCCAAATGGATATTTCATTGATTCTGTGACAGTGGCTTCTACTGCTGCCAATGAATATGAAATTTCACTGAAACCACACGCTTGTGGCCACCATCTGCCTCTTTTCACAGTAAGTCTTTTTTTTTCTTGTAAATCTTGTCGGTTCAGTTTTCATTATTGACAATGAAATGAATTTGTTTTCTTTTTTCTTTTAGAATGAACCCAGTGCTAAAATTTCTAGAAGTAGAAACTCTTGTTTTGAAGTACTTAAAAATGGTGGAATAGATAAAAACAGTAATATAGGAACAAAATGATAAAATAAGTACAAATAATTGTAATTTCTTGTTGTATTGAACTTACAGATTCAATCGATTAATTGTATATAATGTAAACCAAAATTAGAAAAATCTCTTTTAGCAGAACTTTTAAAGATTTCCCTTTCACATTTTGCAGGCTTTAAATGGAGATGTGACCAGAACACAGACTGCTTCAGAACCAATTGAAGGTTCATACACAATTAGCTTCAAGGGTGAATCAACTGGTAAGAATATTACAATAGCATTACAATGGGAAATTATGTACTACTTATCAACAGTAATTTTGGAGGGGAAAATAAAACAATTTTTAACTTCTTCTGGATAGATTTTGAAGAAACAGGCTTAAGAGTTTCCAAAGTTTGTTCTTCAGTTTTCTTAGAATGGCATTTGATTGTCTTTTCTGTCTTCCTCCAAAAGATCCCATTGAAGTAAAGGCAAAGACAGACCCAAAAGGTGTTCAGGATTTGCTGTCGGAGACAAAAATGAAATATTCTGAAGTAACAGGAGAGGGAACATGTTCTCGCTTCAGCTATGTGATAAAGATGGTTTCTTTAACTGGAGATCAGCCTGAAATCAGTGTGAGTATACATACTTAAAGGCATCATGTATATTGGGTGGGCCAAAAAAGCTTTCGTCACTTTGAGAATCCATAACTTCAATGTTTGTAATTGCAATTGCATTTTGTACAACTGATAAGTGGTTGTTTTATCTTTTCTTTTATTTAATTAAAAACACTGTCCTTTCAATAAGGCTATTTAATAATAATACAGAACTCTACATACTAACTTACTGAGGAATTTAGCATAAACTTGCAAAATTTGGTGAAAAATAAACTGCAATTTTAGATGCTGAAAGCTCAGAACAGCTTTTTCGGGCTCACCCAATAAATGTCTAATCTAAGATATGTGAAATTTAATCTTGAGATTATTACCTAGTTGATAGAGTATGTTATAATAGTGAGTAAAGTAACCATCTAATGATAAAGATAATTGTTAAATCGTATCATCACTATGCATTTTCAACTAGAATTCCAATATTTACTGTTCATTATTTTTTTTCCAGTTAGACACAAGCCAACTGACTGGTCCTAATTTCACATCAAGTGTTACTCTTCAACAACATGGAGGTCTTTGGCTTTCTCCTATAATGGGTGATCTGCTCCGCACACAACACACAAAGCCACAAGTCATTGTTTATATCAATGACATCCCTACCCGATGTGCCGATGGCTCTGACTGCAGTTTTGATTACAGTGCAGATTCAACACCAACTGTTTCCAGCATTTCTCCAAATTCAGGTTAATGTTGTTAGAGTTATTCTATTTCATAATATTCTTTTGATAAGTATAGGAAAATAGAACTTGGATGTCGTGAAGTAAAGGTTATTGTTAACTAATTAAAACCATTGTTTGCAAGAACAGATTCATAGACATAATATATTAAGTTACATAATTGTTTGGCAGCTCATGTAATCAGATTTATCATTACAAGCTAATCTTATTTCCCTTTTAATCTCTGAAAATTAATTAAAATGAGAAAACGTTTTTTAAAACTATTATTTAGAAAAGCAAAAAAGGTTGGGTTTTTTTCAGATGATAATACAATTTTCTCGTATGTTAAATGCCATTTTTGTTGTTTACAGGCTCTATGGGTGATTCTGTTGTGATCGCAGGGTCGGGTTTTGAATCCAATAATGCGGACAATGAAGTCATGCTTGGAAAATCACCATGCAGTGTTACCCTAGCCTCAGCCAATAGTATCACCTGTACTGTTGGAAATGGAGCATCCGGATCTAGTTCTGTGACTGTGAATGTCAAAGATAAAGGCTACGCTTCTGGAAATGTCACTTTTGACTTTACCACTAGTATTACCAACTTCCCTGCAACATCTGGAAGTCTAGAAGGTGAGTGAGAAGAAAACTGTGTCTATGCGATTCAAAACCTTGTTCCTAACCCTTCATTTCTTTACCCTTTGTTATTAAAATCGATTACATATTATTTTTTCCTGGCTTATAACATACCACAATACCATTTATTCTGATGGAGATGCAATGAGTACACAAAAGTTTATGGCATTTCTATACAATCTTTAGCCAATTATTTGATACTGTGGATATAATATTACAATACTTTATTGTTTTCAAGTGTGTAGTTTGATAATTCTCCTTTTAATAAGAACTAATCAAATTTTGATTTAAAGAAATATTTTGAAAGAGAGAAAAATGTCAATACCAAATCCAAGCTTATTCATTCAAAATAAATTCATTGGATTTGAACAATTAAGAAGAAGAGAAAAGAAGAAATAGAAGGATTGATATTTGATATTTTTTGTTCATGTGCATTTTCTTGGAGGTTGCAGTAGCTCAGTGGCATCTGTTCCTTCTGTGACTTAAAGCATTGTAGGTTTAAAATCCGGCTGAGACCAAAAAGTATTTCGTCAATGAGCAGTGATCCCAGTGACAGTAGTAATATTGTAACGCCTGGCAATTTTTGATCCAAATAATTTCCAGCACAGAAGCTGGACCCTCCACTGCAATGCAGTTCACTATGAAAAGAAATGGATAAAGAAGGGAGTAATAAATGTATTTTAATTCAAATCCAATTTCAATGTCCTCTGTACAGGTGGTGCTATTGTATCCTTTGATGGGAAAGGGTTTGCACCCGATGCTGAAGTCACTGTGGGTGGACAGAGTTGCCGCATTGTCCAGATCATTGAAAGTCACATTGACTGCATTGCCCCAAAAGCCGTAAGCATATTATCTAGCTGCTTAAAATTATCAACTGATTAGATTGGACAGACATATCCTAGAGTAATGATGTATTGTAAAAGTTTTACAACTGAACTTTTTCACTCTGTAAGTTTTCCTTGCCATCCAACAATTAATAGGGAATCAGTCCCAAATGATGAATATGTTTATTTTTTATTTTATCCCAGCACTGGACAGTTCCCTTCCCTTGTGTTTCTTATCTTTTAACTGAAGCTATCAACTTCCTATTCCTAGCATTGATATGACCCTTGAAAGTTGAAGTGCTGTAAAACATCCAAACAAAAAAACAAAAATTGGTCATTACTCAGAGAACAGCTTTGCATTTTGTTCCATTTTCATTTGCATACCCCAATAATATTCTCTTGATATGAATGTACTTTTATCTATTCTATTTTAGGTTACATTGCAAACTACTTCTGTTGATGTGAGCGTCACTCAGGCAGGAAAGACCACAACAGTTGGAAAATTTGAATACAGACTTGCTGATACACCAATTGTAAATTCAATCAATGTCTCAAGCAGCACTTTGGATGGTGAGAATATCTCAACTGGTGGAAATCGTTTTCTTACATTGTTGTAAAAACAGTAATAGCCTGTCAGAATCATTTTAGTAGAGTTGCTATCAAAATTGAATTATAGCATAAAAAAGTCTTTATCCAAACTCATTACCCTAAGAGTTTAATAATACTACATTGATCTCTCACAGGCTACACAATTCAATAAAATAGAAGACACACACTACCTGTTCTGTGCAAACAATATTTTGGAAATTAGATATTCCACCTATAACATGAAAACTAATTATTTAGTTTAAACATTTTTCTTTGCTTCTTTTCTTTCAGGAGGGGAGAGTATTGAGATCATCGGTTCTGGGTTTGGGAATGCCAAAATGCCAGTTAGTCTTGGAGGAGTTGAAATGACTGTCCACTCGTACAGTGATTCTAAAATCGTCGCTGTTTTACCCTCATTGCCCCAAGGAGAATACAAGCTTGTAGTCAACGTAAAAGGAAAGGGCTATGCTGATTTGAGGTAAGGAGATACATCAACATGAGCAGATGCGATTGTTTTTCTAATTCAAGTTTCAGTCCCTCAAAGTTCAATAAAAAATAAATCTTTTTGCCTATTCAATTCGACAAACCTTCCATCTTCTTCCTTTTCAGGACCAACTCTATTCAAGATATCAGTTACGTTTTTGTTGTCAAGGACATG
>JAUEKX010148912.1:0-11494 GCA_031834005.1 Dendronotus venustus
TTATAAAACGAGATACACAACGAGCACACCCGTATAATAGAGCGGTTAAAAAAACCACAAAATTACATACATTTGGTCATAGTGAGCAATACTAACACTTTGGAAGCGTCATAAAAAACTAAGTCTAATAATATCTGAATATCTGGTCCCTGTCATAAATAATGGGAAGCATTGCAACAATCCGAAAATATTTTATGATAAGTAATCTTTAAGAGTTATGAGTATAAGCAAAAGTATTTGAAAAAAACAAAAACAAATTTCAATTAGGGGTTTCCGGCGAACTATAGATCCATTAACAATATAAATATTTTCTAGCATGTTAATAATTAATTACAGCTCACTGCAAATTTTTAAAAACAGCAGAAATGGTGTGTTAAAATTTAAAATTCATTCCATTCTTACATGCGTAGATCAAATACATGTCCGTATCTACACCATGAAACAATCAGGAATTGAGAAGAATAAACCAAAACTAAAAATGGAACACAATAAAAAGGTAATCAATGAAAATATTATAAAAACGAAAACTTTCTTACAAATGCACATAGTAATCCCTCTTTATTTTCTCAATGAAAGCTTTGCCTTGAGCAGCACTAAACTTGATAGGCTTGAACATATTGTCAGATCCTTGGCACAGGGTCAAGCACTCTTTGTCTTCAGCCATTGTCACCTTTGACACAATATAATAAAATATAATAGAATTGATGGAGATAAAAAATCAATTATATCACTGTACTTCAAAATGTTGAATAAAAATAAATATAACAGTAAACATCGGATATAGCCAATCACACACACAAACACAAGAGACAATAAATATAGGCATAAAGTTCCCATATATATCTCACTTGCTGCTATCCGGCTATAATTGTGATGCACAACAAAACGTCCAGTAACATTGTCATGCACCATACTGTTGCATCATCAACATAAATTCAATCAACGACAACAAAAATAACTTACAGAGTATGGTGTGTTTACGATACGATCTCCTCTCAGAACTTCACCTAGAAAGCAAAAATACAGACAAAGTAATTTTCAAAACATAGAACAATGACAAGTTTTAAGATTCACAGACAGATTAAAAAAACCCACCATAATTGTCACAGTATTGTAGATTTTAAAAGAGTTTCTGTGATTACAGAATAATAATAATAATCAAATGTTAGAAAGATCAAATACATTTCTTACATCCACAATGTATTCCCTATTTTTAATGACAAAGTCAACAAGTGTGTGGAATAAAAAAAAGGAACTCTAAATTCAAGTGGTATCTTACCCAAATTTTCAGTTTTATATTTGACACCTTCCTTTGGATGACAGAAAGGCACAGAGTAGTAATCATAAGGAAGTTGGGTCTTCGAGCTTGTCAATTTCACAGCCTATAAATTGGAATAGAGAGAAACCATCAAAACAAGAAAATTCTCAATAGAAAAAAAATTGGAACCTCAAAATCAGTAACCTGGGTAATCAGAAAACCCTAAAAGCCAAGGAAAAAATCGAGGGAAACAGATTCTTTCCTACATATAATTTATACAAGTAATCAGGAATCATTTTCCAATATTGAATTTGAAAAATCACTTAAGACAATCCAAGCAATTACAAACCAAGACACGAGAAGCTCGTCAACTTCTTGACACTATGCAAACTATTCAATTTTGGTAAGAGGTATCAGCGACAGACCCCTTGACTTTTGATTTGATAGCAAACACATTCTAAGTCTTCATGCGTTTTTCATACCTTTACGTTGACAACAGCTCCCTTGATAAATTCTGATGGGGCAACACCAGGGAGATAAAAGGCTTCTGCCATCATCCCCCATGATGAAAATAGCGTGATGCACAAAATAATCTGAAATGAAACAAAGTTGGTAGTATTTGTCATCATGAAGAAATTAAGGCATGTATCTCAAAGACCATGAAAATACAAATCAAAGACTTGACTTGAATTGAATGAATTAAAGATTGAAGAGACACAGAGAGAGGGAAAGGAGAAGGGAGGGGAGGAGGAAGAGATACAAGAAAGAAACGGATAACATGCACAATTGAAATAGAGAGTGAGAGAGCGAAAAAAGAAAAGAGAGAATTGCAAAGAGGCATAGGGGCCTAAACATATATTGAATTTATTTGTGCGCATAAAAAAAGGTTAAAAAGCTATATAGGCCTAGGCCTAATATCATTATCATGTCCTTCGGGATGACGTTTTAACCACCCCATTCTATCTGTTCACTAATTATTGGTATACTAAGGATCGACAGAAAAGAAGGTAGCTTGTTCGGATAAAACTTCTTAAATATTTTCATGAAAGCATATTTTTTGCCTACATTTTGATTTTGTTTACAGGAAACTTTATACCGGAATCAGTAGCTACTCAATAAAAGTTAAAAGGTCCCTTTACCTATGATATCCCCTATTGTTTTGTGCGAGGGTAAAAGATACACTAAAAATAAAGATATAATTTTACTGGATATAGATATATTAACAAAATATATTCAAATACATAATATATATGGGCATATATGTCCCCCAAATCAAATCAATCAAACACAAAAGAGTAGGCCCTATAGAGATTACCACCACAAAACCCTTTTTGCACAAAAACAAAAGGATCCAACCCTTTACGTCTGCAAGGCACAAGTAACAAACATTGTATTTTATGCATCAACATTTTTCGTCTTCAATAAACCAATTTCGATCTAAAAAGTAATCTTTCATTATTTTTGTTATCAAAACAAAATTACGATAATAGGCTAGAGATGGCCAACTGAACTTACCAAAGACGCCATTTTGCTTACGAACGTGGAATCCGTGACGTCATGAATTTCGTTTCTTAGCCGAGTTGCATCGTCATCAGGAAGTTTATGCTATTAATATTTTTTTCATTTTATAAAAATCTTTGCTCGCAAGCTTGCCAAACTAGCCTCTTTATGTGATTTTTAATCCTCATCGTGTGTAGATACACACTATAAAACTTGATAGCAAAAATAATGAATGACGATAGATATAATACTCTTATAATAATCAGTAATCAGAGTGGGGGAGATTTCTGTGACAAAAAAAATCTAACAAAATACACCACTCCTAACAATGAAATTTGACAACGAGATGTAAAATTAAAATCGAGCGACAAGTCCGGTGTTCGAACCAAATTTTAGTACTAAGACCCCGTTTTTCTGCAATTTTTACAAAGCCAGTAATGAGTCAATAAGAATAATCCTCCTAGTATACTGATACTTGTATAAACGAGGAGGCCTAAAGAGAGGGAAAGTAAAAATGGAATCTATGCCTCAACAACCTCTCTCTTTCCCCCACCACCATTCTTCCCCACCTTACCCCTCTATCTTTAATCCAACAATAGTATGTAGAGCATGACTTGTGGATGAAATGATTTAGCGCAAAAATATCTACATGGCGGGTCAGTGCAATGAACTTTGATCACCTTAGCATTGGGAGCCGACAGTGTAGGTTCTCTCATTTTTACTCCTAAATGAGAGGCAACACAAAGTAGGCGATATAAAGATTTATTTGGTTAGCAGCTGATGTACCGTACATTCTGCCATTTCTAGGAATTTCTACCAGTGTACCAGCTACCTACCATTTAGTATCCCCAGGGCCAACCACAGACTACTATGATATCTTATCTGGGGGGGCCACCCAACATTTTGGGCCCGAGGCAATAACGATGAGGTAGAAAGAGCCCCGCTAAAGATCAAATAAATTGTAAAAGACTATCATTAAAGGTTTTGAGCAACCTGCAATATCTTTATTTTATGCAGCACCCCATTTGCCGGAGCAGCCGAAAATAATGAAAATTGTCCATTCAATTTAGAAAGGTGTTGCGCTGTTAAGAACAAATTGAAATTATCAAATATATAATTTTCTTTCATCTCTTGAAAAAAAAAGAAAGATTGGCAAACTCAGAAAAAGCCATGTTTGAAATATGTTTTTTTTTGTATGCGCAGGTGTATTCATGGAACATCATAACAGGATTTTGTGATATGGTGTAGGTATTGTAACCAAATAATAAATCAAGAATCAACTTAGTAATTTTAGTGTAGGCCTACTGCTCACAAGGGTTTGAAAAGCGACAGCCGGCTATTTCATTATGCATTTATCTATTTTTTAAATTTTGGATAGTTGGGGTGGTTGAATGGTTTTAGAGAGACGCCTACGTTTAAAAAGAGTTAAACGTCGAGGTAGAGTAACAATATCGGGGGATCACCAATTACGTACCAACTTGGCCCACGTCATTTTCATTTCTGCAAGATTTGTTTTACTTCTATAACGTATGGAACTGCTACAAAGCTGCTTGGAGATTCAATATGGCGGACAATACGATATAAACAAATCGATTTAGTACTCACTGAAAAATAATTGACATGTTGTGGACAGGTGAAGAATAGAGGCATAATCAGAGACTGCTGCGAATTGTGGTTTCGTTTAGGTTCGCAAAAAGGTATGAAAAAAAATCCAATAATCTATGACGGAATGTTCAGTTATTATAATTATAAAAAACAATTGAATAATTTCTGCTCACAACGCTTGCTGTTGCCATTTGTTAGTACAGGCAGTAACAGTAATATAACATTAATTAAAAAGAGTAAAATGAGTTTCAAAGTGACTTTTTAAAAATATGATGGAAGTAATGATAATTTAGAAAGGCTATTGAATTGTAAAAATGGTTAATACAATACAATAAGATGAGAACACTTATCCATTGTCCTGTACACCCAGACGAGGGTTGACCTGAAAACTCATCCACAGTCCCGAAGGTGTTATAATATCTTTGGAAAAAAATTGATTCAAAATTTATCTTCCTTTTCTAAGATTCAATGATTGTGCATTTTTGTTTCAGATCGTACCTATGAAGAAGTTATGACATCAAAATATCTGTAAATTGTACTTCTATCATCATGCATTAGACTATATTATAATGTAGATGTATCATACTGCTCTTCAAAGTCATACATGTATATAAAAATAAAATCACAAAATCTTACATTTGTCTCTAACATGTGTTCCAGATGCCTGCCACAATTACCACAGTTCAGGCTACACGTACCTTCTCTGTAAAACCAGCCCAAGGTTTGAGGTATGGCAATTTTGACGGTGTACGGAACCTTCCTCCTATTAAGCATAAGGAGGGACACAAAACAGACAACTTATGCTTAATGAACAATGCACAAATTTGCAAAAGAATTTGTCAGTGGATGGAGTCATGGCAGCCATGGCAGACAAGAACTTTACTGTGTGGGATTGCTAACAGGTAAACAGCGACAAAGACTATTTTCACTCAGTGGCAGGGCATCAAAATGAGGGGTACTGTATAGATACATTGAAATGAATTTCCATATGATAAAGTAATATTAACATTTGTCATTAATCCAAAATATTCCAATATTGATAGGTACCTATAGATTATTTTTTTCTTTTGATTTTTAAAGTTATCATGTTTTAAATTTAACTATCTATTGTCTAAAGCAGTCGTGAATATAAAAATCATTCTATATATTAGTCGATATGGACTATATGGTAAGCCTTACAATCTTCTATCTTTTTAACTAGCTGATGTATGCATCTTTCTGAGTTGGAACACTTTCTGCATTTCTACTTCCTTGCACCAAAATTCTGGTCTGCAGTGTCGTTTAACTAGCCAATAGTAAAACAGTCTGATTAGATAATAACTAGAATGTGTTTTAGACATGCAAAAAAATATAAAAAAGTAGGTAGATTTTTATCTTTTAAGAATAATAAGTTCCAATTAGATGGTAAAAGATCGGTATGATTCAAAAAACTTTCATGAAAAGTAGGAAGTTATTCTTTTATGATCTCCTCTATCTTCAGATTTTCTATAAGCCAGCTTGAAATTCTCTCAACAACATTAGAGCCATTAGCTCATAGAGATTATAAAACAGAAACGCTTAGTCGTTACCCATCTGCATCACTGAGAGAAAGAAAGTCACCCTCACCCAAAAAAAGGAAATCTCAAAAGTGTAAATCAACCAAGACATCTACTACCAAGAAACTATCAGTTGTGTCAACAAGTACCCAAGATGATGCTTCCTCTCCGATGATGGAGGAAAGCTTGAAGATAATGGATGAGGATAAAATGCCTAAATCCAAAACACCAATGGAAACAGATGAAAACAATAATTCCGCTGATAAAGATATGCTGAAGTCTGAGAAGTATGAGACAAAAGCTCAAGAATTTGTCAGTGACAATAGTTTGCCAATGAATATTGAGGATTTTGCATCAAAATTGACCTCATCTATTTTGGCATCAGCCCTTGAGGTAGCAAACACTGCCATGTTATATGACAAGCTCCAGTTTTCTTCCTCTAGAGAAAACTCAGAAGAGACTATAGTTGATGATTCACAGGATCAAGAGTCAAAAATGAATAAGGAAGTAAAAACCATAAGCAAACCAATGCAAAACAAGATTGAAGTAGCATTGGATGAAAAGTCGCAACTTGATGGAAAGAAGAATGAAACTGAAGATTATTCTAAAAGTTTAACATTTGATGATAATTTCCCAAAGTCAGCCACAAGTATCCACAAATCTATCCCAGTTAGCTCAAGGAATTCATCGGCCAAATTTCTGGGTGGGATTCTTGAATTTGCTACGGATTCGTTTCAGAAAGACCATGCTAGATCTAGAAGTACATCCAGCAAATTCCGATACAGTACCTTTGCTCCATCTGCTGTGAGCACTGTAGATTTTTTCAATGAAGAGAAAATATCTGTTCTAGGTGAGAGTTTGTTCAGTTACACCCTGAATTTTAAAAAAATGCATTGATGTCAAATAAGATTATCACCTTCATGATATTAGTAGTCAGAGCAGTATTGCTTCCATATATTTTTACTCTTTGCCTCTCAGCTCAAATTTTAATGCTACTTTTATCTAAAGATGATAAGAATGGATATTGTTTTCCTCTTTATTGTTCATATTGTTAATTTATTTTCACTCTCGTTCATATGATTATTTCCCATTTTATTGCTCACTTTTCAAATGTAACACAGTATCTGTAGATGATGATTAAGATATGCTATGACAAAATACGATTTTGCAGGTGCAATGCAGAAACCTGTACAACCAGGGTCAATTCAGCCAACAAAAGGAGTAGATCTTGCTCCAATCTCTTTACAAAAATGCTACAAAAGCTCAAAGTGGTGGCCGTCGCAGGCACCTCCTGGAAAAACCTACCATCCTCCTCAAAAAGTTGATCTGGCAAGTAACTTCAAGGAACAGCTTCAAACCATCTGGGAGGTAAGTAAAGCACAACAAATATCGATGTGAAAATAAGAATTTGATGGCATTTACAATGTTCGTTTTGTTTTTTGTAGAGTTTTACAGCTCTTCGACCTCTTGGATCATAACAGCCAATATCAAACCATTAATTCCTTCTCAACTCCCCGGGGAGCATACAGTGCGAGCTGCTGTTGAAAGCGAGTCAACACTAGCATTCGAACAAGATCCGTCACTGCACATAGCCCAGATGGTCACCCATCTAGTTTCAGCCTCGCTCAGTGTTGCTTGACACACTGTTTTGATCAACTGACTAACTACTCAGCTACTGATGTCCATAAAAAATTTGAGAATGATCACAAAGTATTTTTAAAAGTTTTGTTGAATAAATGAATTGGTTATTCTTTACAAGTTTGAACAGTTTTATAACATGTATTTTGATCTTATATCATTCATATTGTTGCTTTCAATTTTCAGTGCCTGAATGATTGGGAAGGCTATGAAAGAATTTCTTTCCTAAAGGAGATACTGAAGATTTGTTCTGCAGATATTTTAGATTTTCTTATGATGCACATTCACCAAAGGTAGGATTTAGAAAAAAAGGAAACAGAAAAGAGTTCTGATTGTTTTTTTTTCAAAGTTGAACGTTTTTGTTTGACGCTAATTTCAGCACATCGAAAATTATGGTATAGGTGAAACTTCTGTTTTATAGTCCATCTGCAATTGGACTTGATCACATGCCCAGAGTGAAAGCCTTAAAAATACTTTGCCACTGCTGTGTTTCAAACCAGGGGATCTCCAAGTGGTAACTTTGTGCACTGACCCCATGACCTGTGCAGTGACCATTCAGATTGCCCTTAGGAGATGGTTTCAATACAAAACTAACATAGATGAAATAAGTCTTAGAACATTCATAAACAGAGATAGGATATTGATTGTTATGTAGGTAAATTTAGATGGATAGATTAATAGACTGACAGACCCCACAGAGATAAATAGATATGGATAGATCAATGATTATTGTTGATTATCATTTTAGAGTTACTTTAACTGACAAGTCAAATTGTAATAATGTTTTCTTTTCAATTTTGAATTACATTTATTATAATTGTTTTTCATAGGATCTATCAGAATAAGGGCACAAGGTAAAACTCAAACCACCCTAGGTTAATCTTGAATTTCAATCTTTTGTACCTATTAGCTTTTTCCTGTCTTTCTCAGCTTTTTAAGTTCATATGTGTAGACTTCAATTGTAAAATCTTCCTTAGTTTTTGAGAAACTAAAATTGCTTTTAATTTTGCATGAAAATACCTTGCTTCTACTAACCCTTTGCCTTTTATATTTCCATCACTGTATATCTACTTTCCTTATTACCCATTTCTTCTCCTTTAGAATATTTCTCATTGTTGAAAAATTTATAAATGTGTCCAGGTCTTTGTTTTCTGTACTATGGAAAAAATAATTAAATAATGAAGATGCGCTCTATAAATGCTATCCATTATTATTATTTATTTTGATGCGCAAGTAAGATTGAGATAACATTTGAAATGCTTTGTTTTTTTCTACCTTTTGCCTACAGGAATATGAATATAAACTTAAACTTATAGTGATTCATTTCTGTGTTGTTGAATTTTATAACGTTCTTTCACTTGCATTTCCCTTTATACCGCATCACAACTTAGAGTCCAGCTTTCATGCTGTCATTTCTTTGGATCAAGAACTGTCAATGAACAGGAGATCATCCTACTGTGTCATTTACTCTTCAACTGGTATTTTGAGTAGATTTACATTTTGAATTTTGCTAGGGCAGCAGTCACAAGTGGCCGACTTTGAGCAATTATGACTTGCTATGAGATCTTTAATGTGCATAACACAGGACCTCCTGATTTTTTTTTGCCTCATCTGAGAAGGCTAGTGTTACGACTTTGCTACCCAAGAAGCCAGACATCGCAACATTAACGTCACCCTCTCACCAGCTATAGGAACAAATAATTTGGGTCTCTATAACTATAAGGTTTTGAACCCACATCACTTGGTTTTATAGACCCAATGCTTACAAATGAGCTACTTCAACACTATTTTTATTGCTTATATCTATTGTCATCTTGCATTTTTTCATGACTTACTTACCTGCTTACTTAATTTCGTCTTGAACGTCAGGTACATCTTTCATTAATTACAACCAATTTCATTGCTCAAATTTTTCAAAAACCTGTACATTTTCTATCTTTTTTTTTCAATGGTGTTAATTTCTATCAGCTTAAAAGATATCAGAGGTTGGCAGTATTTGTTGTATCTTGTTTAAAAAAAATCTCTATGTTAGTGGTAAACTAAGACATCTATTTTGCATACATATTTTACCTCAAGGAAGATTATATTAGAGTGTACCTATTTAATACCTGATGTTATTTCATTGCATGCGATTGCAACTACAATTTTAAAAAATCACATTGAACAGTCTTAGAGAGTACTTATTGTTGTTATAGTTGTGTCTTATTAAGATGTTATCATAATAGAAATTCATGTTATATAGGTATAACACATCATCATTTGGTTGAGTATACTCCTCGGACATCTGAAAGACATTTCTAAATTTCTATGAAATACTTTTTCATATTATTGCCAGGTTGAAGGATGTGAAGGATATAAACCGCCTGCCTGACAAGTTGTTATTGTACATTCTATCCTTCTTGCCATCCTACGATATCTTACAGAGTGCCCAGGTATTCCGTTGTGAACTAGTATATCTATATATAATCAAAGTACAAACCATTCTTTTGATACTTCTTTTAAAGGTGTTACTAGTTTTATGATTGAAAGAAAATGGCAATATCAGTAATCAGTGTGCAATCTTTTCTTATCTGCTTAACAGTTTACTATTGTGTTGATAAGAAGTAGTAGAAGTAGAAATACTCCTCGTTACTTGATGGTTATCATAACAGAAACTGAAACTGTGCAAATAAAAGAAGATTATATGCAGCTGAAATCAAATTTTAATGTATGAGAAGAATAATAACAGGCAAGACAAATTGAGATAAGAAAAGAAAAACAACAATCAGAGAACAAACTCAATATAAGAGTAAGAGAATTCAATTTGAATTATATGGTATAGCCTTGTTAATAGAATGAGCAACAGAAGAATATCAAAAACAGTTTATGATACAGAAGCATGGGAAGAGGAAGTAATAGAGATTCAAAGAAAAAGAGACTTGACACTGACGATAAACAAAGACAATATCATGATAGTTGAACTTGGAGAGAGGTCATCAGTCATCAGGGATATAATCTATACCCAAATACCAAAAGGTGCTATGAGACATGATGAAAAAAGAAAGAAAGAAAGAAGTATGATAAGTAGTAGCAGCAGTATTTTTGTTGGCAATAGAAAACTTTCTCCCAGGACAGTCAAGTTCCTTAGAAATTGTTTTTGAAATCTCTCTGCATAAACAATACTTTTTCTGTGAAAGACTTGTGTTAATCTGTCTTTTGTACCTACATTACCTATTCCTTTTCCTGACAGGTGTGTCGAAGGTGGCGATACCTGTGTGCTACTGAAGAGTTGTGGATTCTGAAATGTTTAGAAATTGGTAAGGTTATGCTTTCATTCTCTTTCCCTATGTTTGCAGGTAACTTATGTCATTTGCTGCAATTAGCGCATTTACACTCATGCCCGTAAGGGGCTGCCAGAGTGACCATAGTGGCTACATAAAATGCTGTAACATGACAAAGGACATAATACATACACAAGTAACCATTGTCCATAAGAATACTATGATATATGTTGTATTGATACGATAGCAATCAACCAAACAGTCCAGAGAGGTCATTAGATTGCATTACATCAATGGGATACGAAGTTAGTCACACCCTTGATATCTTCAACTGTCACTATTGTAAAACATACCTGTGTAAGTCTGGTACACCAACCATAAGAATCTGCTCACACCCTGTGTCGTTGAACTAAGGGCGATTTCTGAATAAAGATGTCTCTCCAGACGAAACAGCCGAAAGATGTGCACGGTAAACGAGAATGAAAGAAAGAAAAGATCTCCCCCTAGAAGAAATGAGTGGCTTGAGGTTAATTGGCTTCCCTCCAGCCTGCTGTGCATCAACCATACCTGGCCACCAGCAGCAGGGGGTGCTTCTGATTACATTTTTAAAGTGCAAATGCAATTTTATTTTTCATCTTCCATTTTGACAAAATATGGAAACAACAAAGAAATTATTTAATAATAATACTTACTCGCAA
>JAUEKX010149022.1:0-10799 GCA_031834005.1 Dendronotus venustus
TTTGTACACATCTTTCTTCCTCACATTCAATCAACTACATCACATCCTGCAGGCAGACGTTTTTTAAGTGTTTGTATAACAGCATCTCGTTTCTCGCCACCCAAACTGTTCGTTAAGATCAACCTTTCAAGCTTCCTAGACAAGAAAACAAAGAAAAGAGATATCAAAACAGTAGAATTTTGATTTTAACGTTTTGACGTCGTATCATCGTCCATACAATCGTCGTTCTACATCACATTCTTTCTTGCAAAATATTTTTCGAAATTTGAATAATAATTGATAACATGTTTTTGTGTTACTACTAAAAAGAGACATTTCTTTGGCTTTGGGTTTCTTTCAAAGCAGTAAGGAAGACTTTAAAAAAATTTATTTTAATTCGGGAGAAAAAAAATTTAATTTTCGCAGATTAGGAAAAATTTTATGAAATAAGTTTTCGCGGAATAGCAAAAACAAAAGAACGAAAACCACAAAAATTGGTTTGTTTGAGGTAGTCGTATTCTTCTCCCTATCAGCTTTTAAAAGTAATCTATACACCAAAATAAAATTTCGCGAAAATCAGAGTTTCGGACATACCAGCCGCGAAAATTAAATTCTTACTGCAATTTGATGAGTGGAGAGACATCGGAGAGTGCTGAGCAATTTCCAATATCCAAATGCTCCAGGGATTCCGAAACTTCTTCAAGGTGTGTCAGATCTGAGATATGTTTACATCCGTTCAAATCTAACAACTTCAAGTACTTCAACCCTTCTAAAAGAAACAGAGAACAAAATGTTTCAGATGGTATGTGCAAGATGAATAAACCTTGAAAAAGGTATCCTTAGACATCTACAAGGACCTACAAGAGAGATAAACATTAATAATCCTTCATCAAGAAATTACCAATGACAACTTAAAAACGTAAATTATTGTTATTACAATCTAAGGATCATTTTTACGATGAAACGAACGTTTTTATGATCAAAGGATCGCTCTTACGATGAAACGAACGTTTTTACGATGAAAATTTAATTTTAAAATTCAAATTGTGCCGTCTTATTCAACACATTTGAATGACTTTACCAAATTTCTTTAAATTTGAAGCACTTTCATTTTTGGGCCTGCTTTCTTATAAAAAAAAGGGCATTATTTGTCTTGGATGGTCTTGTCACCCATAACTAATGATGCGTTAGGAGATTTTTAATATTCTCATACCTAAGTGTTGCAGGCCAGAATTGGTGATGACGACATCTTTGGCGTGGATTTCCAACAGTTGATTGTTACCGGAAGGCAACGATGTGAAACTGGTCAACAGGGAGACACTCGAAGCGAACTTCACTTTGCCACCGTTTCGTATGATCCATTCTGCTGCAGCTCTAAATTAGAAAAATATAAAATGAAAATTGTCTGAGAAGAAGAAGTACATGCGCATCCAGAGTGCGTCAAACATCTCCGGTGGAGAGTAAAAAAAGTTAGGAGTTACCCTTGAAAAAGTCTTAAGATAATCGATTTATAGCTCTCCTCCACCAATATTTGACGCACTCTAGATTCGCTCCTGGAGAAGGGAGAAGGGAGAAGTGAAATTCGTGATTACTAACAAACACACGGTCCATATTAAACAGTTCTGCCTGACTCTTAGACTAGACATATGCCAGTATGACATGACATGTAATTATATATTTCCTAATTATTTTTAATCTTTTATTGCTTTCGTTTAGTAAACATATGGCATTTTTGTACAACCAACAAGAAATGAATTACTGATGATAATAATAAACATTAGATAATGACTTCTGTGCTAGATTCAAATGTTGGATTGAAACTTCCTCGTTTTTTTCTCCATGCGAATGTTTGTACACCAACAAGTATTTACATCTGAAATTAAAGATACGTTAGGCTTACCCTACAAATCTTTGTTAGGTATTCAACAAGTATTGTAGCTTTACCTGTCCGGTCCGATTTCTTTAACTCTGTTTGCGTCTTTACTAAAAGAAAGACACCGAGATGAAACTTTTGACTTGACAAAGTTAGTAAACAAAACACCATCAAAATCAGGCTCGTTTCGTTGTCTGGGACTAGCGTTTGCTTCGATTTCATTGGTTTAAACACGGCAATTGTTTGTATTGCTCCACACTCTGGTTTTATTGTATATTGTTGCGCCGTGATTAGGGAAGAAGTGGCGCCTCTTATCTGCGTCAAACATCATACGCAGAAAATCAAGCATGGTCACGGTTTTGTCAGATCCTTTTTTTTCGGTTGGCCTTTCGCGCAGCGTGCCGACTTGGAAAAAAAACTGAAAATCAAATTAAGAGTATCAAGACGGGTAACTAATACGTGCATTGTTTATATTTAGAATTATAAGCAGCTCTGACTCATGTCCCTATAACGTCTACTATTCTTTTTGTTGTGTATAATATTTGATAAAAATACTTCAATAAATCGTTGATTATAAGGTGAAAAATATGAACAAAAATTCCGAGATCGCAAGTCCCTATAACAGCTACAAAAAAAAGAAATCCCATATTAAACCTGTTGAACACTTCCATTAGCCAGCTATAAAATGATCTTGATACAATACACTCACTTCTTGTTGGTTTACTTCTCGTAAGTAATCTTCTACTGCTTGAACGTAATAATATGTGTGCCATATTTTTTTTTGTCTTAATTATTTCTAGTTCTAAAATGTAAAAAAAGGATAAGAGAAAGCAACCATTTGTTTAATGAGGTTTTCATTCTTTTTTTTTTTATTCAAAGCATAACTTACCACCCCCTTGAGGATAGCTTTTATGGTTTCTATAGGGTTTGCTGAATTACAAAATACCAATTTCACTTCTTTCAAGAAATAGTAGTTTTTGGAAAAAATCAAAGGCGTATTTCGAACAATGGCGCGACTAGTCAAAGCTCTACGTAGGAGAATAACTGCAACAAAAATAACTTCCTATTTCTATGTAAAATGTCCTCCTCCGTGGATGTTTGACTAGGTTCAAATACGTTTCTGAGAGGTAATTACTAGGCCCTGAAAGGGTATCGAAATAAAGCTACTATCCCAAATAAGGGCTACAACTTTTTGAACTAAAAGTGCAATGCAAAGAAAATTTCGGGCAATGCATACCTCGGTCCGTTCCCTGGGATTTCTTAGGGTTGAAATACACTATCATTTTCACATGCGTTATGGATGATGTATGTATAATGTATGTTAATGTATTTCAGCAAAAATGGCGTTTTTTCAAACGAGAACAATGACTTAACGGAAAAGATGAGTTCAACTTTTCATCATTTTTGTCATCAGTTTGAATGACTATTTGAGCTATTGTATTTCTTTGACATTGTGATTATACTAAATTAATATGTCAAAAAAAAAAAAGGAGTACAAGAACAAAGGCCACCAGAAAAGATTTATAAATGTTGAACCATTTTTTCCGTACACCATTCGATAACTATATTTATATTGTGTTTTCATCTTCTCGGTAAGATATTAATACTGTTCGAAATAAATAAATTAAAAAAACCCAAACACAAATAAATTTCTCAATAAAGACTCTTCACTGTATCTTATCTACATACATAATCGAACATTATTTAAATGTCAACGTCATCAGCTATATACAGCTATATTTTTTCTGATATTGTTTTGTTAAATAAAAAAAAAAAAAAGTAAAGTAAAATTTCTACAAGTATCATATGCATGCAGATCGGGAAATGACGTAACAGATCCAAACATTCTACGCTAAACAAAAAAACGTCTTCTTTGAAAAATACCAAATTTTAAAACAAAAGAATCCTTGACATTTCTTGACTAATTTGCAACCCTATTCTCAAAATTGCGCATGGCATAATATAACTTAAATAATCAAAGATATAAACAAAATAAAACTACAAATTAACATAATAAACCTCATATTTATATTTATATATTAATATAATTTTTTATCTCTTTGGTTTTTAGTAGTACAAAGGCTAACACCTTCTGAAGAAAGTAAGAAAAAATGTATGTACATATCAACATTATATAAACTTTCTCTCTCTATATATACATATATAGGAACAATGTATTTGAAATTTGTGAATAAATACTATAACACATATAGAAATTTTTATATCCAGAAAAAATGGACTAATTATTGACCAGAAAAAGAGAAAATAGTAATTATTTCTCAGCTTTAATAAGATTTTCTTAGAAATTATAAGATGAAAAAAAGACTGATTACTGTTTCGCTCAAAAATTTATTTATTTTTGATATATGGGGCATTAATGAACTCGTGTTTGTGACACAAAACACTTGGACAAGGGTAGACAAACAAAAGCAATAGTGGAAGAGGATAAATGCCATCTCCCAGAAGTACATGATACTTACTGACCTAACTACATTGCTATTGAAGACACTATTCTTAAAACACCATCTTGAACTTGGATCACAAACTAGATTATGCATTTGTTGATACATTGGCACTGATTTAGCAGTTTTAACTCATTGCAGTAGCCGGTTCCGAGGGAGACATCGATTACCGATTCCCAGCTGAGAGACACTGACATTCATCATATTCGTCTTCGTCTTTCACCATGCTTCCTTTTATTTCCACTAACCTGAGACTTCATTCTTCTGCAGAGCTATCATTTTTATTTTCCTCTTCATCAGTTGAACTTTCAGTCAATTCTTCATCATCGCCCATCAAGTGTTGTAGGAGAAACTCAAGTCGCTCCTTCACCTACAAACCACATTGGAAAAAAAAAAATATAAATATATATACATATATATTCTATAACCATAGACTGCCACTACATTCCATGTCTTATTCAGTGCTGCTATTGTTTTGTTTAATTTCTTTTTGTCGCGCGTATCAGCTCTTATGACGTATTCCGCTTAAAGTATTTTTTGTTTGTTTAAGATATATAAAGAAACCTAATCGAAAAACACTGCAAAGTAATTGTTTTCAAAAAATTTCTAGATCCAAAGATATTGTTATTTAAGCCGTAAGCTAGACGCTAATTTCCGGCGACACTGGATTTCAAATTTGATACGGATTTGTTGTCAATATGGCGTGGGTGGAATCTTTTTAAAAATATCTAGAACTAACCTGACTTGCTGATCTCGTCCCCAGTCCTTTTGATATTTCAACGTATGTTTGTGATTGTGGTTGTCCATCAAGCCTCTGTATTGTCATCAATATCACTTCGTCCTCTGACCTAGAGAAATCGATTCAAAATTTAGATTGAGAGATATTTATAACACCAACCAAAAAGGGAATAATTTCGATCAATCTCTTCATCCATAATCTGACGACATCCTGCTTTTCGCAAAAATCGCGAAGGTTAATGTCTGGATAATTTTTAAAAATACCACAAAAAATATCCCACAAAAACTCAAACTACAATGACGCGATCACCTTTCACGCTACTTTCTTGAGAAAAACTACAGAAAAAAAAATTTGCGTCAAACATCTGTGAAGGAGAGCTAGAAATCAATTATCTTGAGGGTTTTTTCAAGGATAACTACTTTTTTACTCTCCTCCAGAGATGTTTAATGACTTTTTTTTTTAAAACGAACCTTGTCCACTCTACAGGTGCTTCTTGTTGTTTGTTTACATCTCCGAATTCTACATCTGTTTGGTCTTCTAGAGACCTATGAGATGTATGCTGCTCGTTAGAATCACCTACACTTTGCTCTTCTTCTTCTTCTTCTTCTTCTTCTTCTTTCGTAACTGCCACTTTCTCCTTGTTTTCCGTTTCTTCGCGAAACCTTCCTGAAGAGGAACCAACATAGGTGGCCTCGTCAACTGATAACTTTCTAGTTTTTTCACTGATGAATTCGGGAGTTTTACTAGTACCGTTTTCAACACTGGTCACTGATTTACCAGTAACTTTTTTATCAATGAACTCCTTGAGGTCTACATCTTCCTCGAGGTTTCTTTTCCCAGAAGAAGAACTATCAACATCACACTCCTTGGAATGAACTGTTGAATGACCAGGAGACTGGATTCCAACTTTCTCGTAGGAAGACTCCTTGTTGGTTTCTTCAAGAGTTCTTTTATCAAAAGAGCCGATATTGGTCACTGCGTAAACTGATGGTTGACCGAGAATGTTAGTTTCGTTGACACCATTGGAAATTGCACTAACATCCTTAGTTGGTGGTTTTTCATCTAGCGTCTCGTTATCGTTCAGTCGAGATAATTGATCAACTGAATCTTTGGACATTCTACCAGAGATAAAAAGCTCCTCCGTTCGTGGTTTTTCATCTAGAACATCTTCTTCTTTCAATCGGGATGGCAGTTGATTAACTGAATTACTGGACATTCTACCAGAGATCAAAAGCTCCTTAACTGGCGGTGTTTTGTAAGCTTCTTCTTCTTTTACTTTCAATCGAGATGGTTGTTGGTCACTATCAGGTAGAACTTCCATTGTCATTGATTTGCCCGTTAAAAGATCATCTTCTTTCGTTATAGCAGTCGGCGTGTCTTCTTCAACTTCCATGGAGCCTACATCAATATCTGGCATGAGAGTTACTGGCACTGCACTATTGGAGACACATATGATGTTTGCAACGGAGTCTGCATTCCCTACCGTCAACTGACCACCGGCTGTGGATTTCTTCAGAAGTTCACCTTTCTCCTGAGAAGAAGCATCAGCAGTAGCGCCTTCATCAATTTCCATGGAGTCTACAGCAGTATCTGGTGTCGAAGATATTGATACTAGCTCACTGTTGGTGTTTGGTGTTTCAACTACAGGGGATTGTTTCTCAAAAATGAGTGGTGAAGCTGTTGACATATTCGTACAAATGATGTTCATAGAGGTTTCTCCGTTTGATAGCTCTAAACTTTTGTGATTGGAGAAAGAAACCTGCCGCGACACCTCAATCTGTTTTTCGGTCGGCGGCGGTGTTACTACCACGCTCTTGTTTGGGTCATACGGGCTTTCCACTGACCAACTTTGAAACGAGTCCTCGTCATCGTCACTGAATTCGTTCTTATTCTCACGTTTCGATAGTGTTGTTACCTCGGTCTTTGATAACCTCTTCTTCTTCGACCTCTTTCCTCGATGTCCCAACTTTTTAGATTCGTCAGGACTCTCTTTAAGAGAACTACTAGTAGCATGCTGACCTGAGCCCGTTCCAACTTCTGTGTCAGTAACAACGAGAGGACTACCCGCAAAGCTGCTCTCCACCGACCGGCTCTCGAAATCGTCAGTGTCACTGAAGCACTCCCGATCGTCCGGGATCTTAGACAACGTGTAAATCTCAGACTTTTTTAGTCGTCGGCACTTCTTCGTGACTCTCTTTATAGTTCCAGATTTGAGGCCGTAATTCTTCATTGTGGAGTCCATGGAATCATCGCTGAACAACTTCGGATCGACCTTTTGAGTCAGGGTGACGACCTCGTTTGAAGACAGTCTCCTCGGTTGCTTCTGCTTTGCCACACACGCCGAGGTGTCATTATTTTCGTCGTCTTTGATAGCAGATTTAGACGAATCAACGAGCTTTTTATCTTTATGAGTTGCACTATGATCTGTAGGATACTCGGGGAAGGTCAAATCGTTCAGAAGCGAAGGCTGTTGTTGTTGTTGTTGTTGTTGTGGTTGTTGTGGGATAAAGAGATTTGTTAACGGAGGAACAAATTCCTTCTTTGGTCCCATACTTGTTGAACCGTCACCTGGAGGTTTCAAGCTGGCGTTGAATGAAAGCCCTGTGAATGTCAACGCAACGTTTCCCTTCGCATTTTGACGATTCTCGCCAATCGTTGATTCGTCGTTGTTAAACGGAAAAGTCAAATCATCCGCAAACGACGATTCCATCTTAGTGTTGGTAATGACAGACGACCTATTCTCACTCGTCCCATCGGCAAGCGATATTTTAGAGAGATCAGCCGAGGTTTTCGATTTACCCAACCCATCGGTAGCAGAGCAGCTCGCAGAAGGAGAGGGCGACTTCACCTTGGGTGTTGAGAAGCGCACACAAGGAATCTTACACATGATGCTCTCCACCTCATGGTCGACGAGAGTTTGATCGTTTTGTTCACAGATCTCCACCTCGTTTGTATCATCAAGAGCGGTAGTCGAAGATCCTGAACGTAGGTCGATGATTTCTGGAGATCTGCCAACGGAGTTTTTGGAGCAAACTACTTTGAAATCAACATCCACACTGGCTTCTACTGACTCAGAAATCGGTTCCGAGACTCTCAAACTTTTAGCATTTTTATCATCATCCATACCGTGCTGCGACAAATGTACGTTAATTTGATCACCATCCGTGGCCGGTCTCTCTAGGTTTGATTCCGGCCGGGAGTGACTAGGATTAGAGCCGAGTGAGTGATCGCGAAAGCTCAGCTCAGATACACTGGAAGTCTTTTCCTTTTCTGGATCCATTACTTCAAGGTCCAGCTGCCGTTGCTGTCGGTCGTTGTTCAAAATACAAAATATGTTATCGCTGCTTTTGATTGACTGGTTGCTATGGTCGTCCGTTTCGCTTATCACTGTATTAGGAAAGGATTCTGAGAGAGCAATCACGCTTTCTTCCACAACTTCTTGTTTCCCTGCCACTGATTCTAACTCAGCATCTTTGACTGGGAAACAACGATTCTCGTCGTTGTCTAGACAATATTCGTCGTCGTCATGGTAGTTATCCTCACCGGACGTAGGTGATGTCCTGAACTGCCGTACCCGCTGTTGCCGTCGTTGCTCTTTTATCTTTTTCCGTTTCGTTGCGAGTTGTTTCAGCTTGGAGGCGGTGATGTCTTTGCTTGACCGTTGCTTCTTCGCATAGGAGGAGGAAAACTGTTGGTTCCGTTTTTGAGACAACGGATTGACATCAACAACAACAACAACAGGACCAGTAGCAGATGAAGATTTTGAGCACATCGAGTCGTGTTTCACTCTAGCAGATGCGTTTGAATGGGGTGGGTGTGGGTGTTGGAAGTGATCTTCGTCTAAGAAGGACTGCTCGAGGAGATCGGGCGGTTGGTAAGAGATCTCTTCAAAGTCGTCAATATCCTTCAGTCCTGCGGAAACGGCTCCGAAATCGATCACTTCAAAATCGTCGTTGTCGCTGTAAGAGGAAAAAAATAATTTCAAAAATATCTTTCTTCTCAAAAAATATTTCTAATCACCGTGTAAAGTTGACTCTCTGGAATTCGAATCTCAAGGGAATTCAAGATTTAAGTTGTAAATACCCACAAAACATATATATCATTAAAAACGCTACCAAAAAACCAGCAAATAAAAATAATTAAAACTTTACCAAGGTGGCGGCGATAAATCAGGAAATAACCGAACGAACAAGTTTCGCAGGTTGGAGTTGCCCTGGAAGAGCGAAGCCACCTCGCTCACAATCTGTTTGGAGTTGTGCGTGCGTGACGTCACATCGATAATTTTGTCGGTGATCTTCTTGTAATGACCGGGCGTGTTGAAGAAGTGTTGCTCAGCCTGCAAGTGGAATTTAAGGACCAGATCGAACTGTAACCATTCCATGTACTGCAAGGAAGATAAGAATAATTTCGTGACTCAAATAAATACACATACAAAGGAGGCAAGATCATTTGCAAGATCTGCGATGGAGAGTTTTAAACAAAAGCCTTCTCTTGTAGTGCTTTTCAGATCGAATGTTTTAAAATTTCTTCTTCAGAAAAGCACTTAGCATAAGACCCCTGCAGTGTGTACGAGAGAAAATATCTCTAAATAGTTTAAAGATAATAATAAAGTACAATAACACAAAACTCTCAAGTCAAATATTTGAATAACAGAAAGATAAGATGAAAAGAAAGAAATGTTAAAGCTTTTCTGTATAAAGCTTTTCAGTGCCGGCCAAGTTCCAATTTCGCTAGAAAAAATACCATGATATTGGCTTGTCTGGCGACTTAAAGCATATCAACATTAATACCCCACTTCCTTGAATTTGTATTTAGATTCAGGAAAACTGACTCCCAAGCTAGCAACCAACGCTTGGAAAATGTTAATTATCAAGAACTTATTTATATATTTAATCGAATTTTTCTGCAATTTTACACACTCTTTCAAAATTACGCAATAATAATAAAATATGTAAAATTACGTAATTATGCAATTTCAGAGTTTTTAGTTGTTTTTTTATTTAAAAAAATTCGCTTAAATTTAGAAATGCTTCCATACCTTTCCGACGTGTCTAGCCTCGTGCTGTTCAAGAAACCCAACAAAACTGTCGACGAGGTCCGGGTATTCATGCAAGAGCGCGGCAACCTGGCGGTATGTCTCCAATTTCGACATCAGTCTACAGCTAACAGATTGCATCAAGGCAAAAAACGCGTCAAGCAGTTCCGGTCTCTTGCACAGCTTTTCTCGAACGCGGGTAAAGTATATCTCGGCGAAGTCAACAGCGCGCTCTTTAACTCGTTGGTCGTAGTCGAAGATAGGCTGTTTCTTTTTCCGCATCGGTTTTCTGTTGTTACGCCTATTTACTTCCTTTTTGGCGTCGGTACTTCCTCTTGGAGGTGTGTGGAGAGTTACAGGTTTTTCCGGATTGTTTCCATGATATACAACCTTGGTAAGTTCTGAGATGTCCTCTTCTAATGGTGTTTCTGGCAGGTTTGGTGTTGAATCGGATGCCCGGAATCGAGTTGAAAAAGAGACCGGAGTTGCCGGAGTTGACGTGATGCCGGATAAATGAATAGAAGTCGAAGGAGTAGCATTGTTCAGCAAAACAGGTTGGTGTTGTTGTTGTTGTTGTTGTGGTTGGTGTTGTTGTAAAGTTGTAGCTCCTGAGGCTACAGTTATATTGGGAGATTGCATAGCAGGAGCTTCTATTAGATTGCGAGTGTTAGATGGAGATTCCATGGCATTGTAATGTGGAGAGGCGTGAGT
>JAUEKX010149244.1:0-11488 GCA_031834005.1 Dendronotus venustus
GTATATTTTTTCGCCAAATACGTCTGGTTTTGTCGCGCTCACCGTTCATATATGTGGATATTTAATTGGTGTCCATGAAAATATAAAAATAAATATTAAGAGTGAATATCAATATTTTTTTTTTTTTTTTTTTTTTTTTTTTAATTTAACTTTGCACGAAGTCGCACGAATTTAACTTTGTCTTAATGCGGTTTTTACACAATTGGAAAGAGGAAAAAAAGGCTTTACAACAATATGATATTTATATTTTTCCAATCTGAGGAATAAAATTACCATTTTACGTTCATGTTTATTAAATTGGGGAATCAAAAATTCACGCTCTTAAAATTTGTTACCAATATAAAATTCCCTAACATTACAAAAAACATAGACTAAAATTATGAATGTATGTTACATTTCGAATACTTTACATGAATCAAAATCAAAAGATGTTTTTGAGATACTGACAAAGTTTCGTTTTAATATGAACACACGGTATACATAACTGTTGTAGGTATCTGTTATGTTTTTACTGTCATCAATTGTCAACAATTGTCAATCATCAATCATTCATATGTTACTTAGATCATTTTAGTTTCAAAGCTGCATAAAAGTTGCTTACTAAGTATTTTATTGGAAATAACACCCGATGTTTAGGAATTACTTAAGCTTTAACGATTGGAACTAAGAACTGATGGATATTTTGATGGATTGTTGGAAACAGTTAATTCTTAACGTTCTACTAATTTTGTATTCATTTTGAAATGTTTTTGATGCAAGTACAAATTTTCGATAACTCGTAATTTATTCCTATTTTTTAATATCTGATAACATGAGCCTCTTTGAAATTTTCATAAGTTTATCTATGTTGATGATTTTTTGTCTATTTAGAATGAGCTCATCTACAGCATGGGTTGTAAAGAAATGCACTTTCTGGATACGTGTTAATTTGGCGATCGAAATTTGTTTGAAAGAGCAACTTGTTAATATTCTTTACAATACCGACAATGATAATTCTTACAATGGACTGCCAAGAAATCCTTATCAATTGTTTATTTATATGCAGCAGTGCCAACAAAACGCAAACCATGTTTTAAACAAAGGGAAAGGAAAATTGAGTCCAGACCAATGGAATGTCTTGTGTCCTTCAAACCAACAACAAACCAATGCAAAAGACTGGGACATTACTCTTCTTGTTGCAGTTATCAGATCCGAATTAAAACTGGAACCATTGGGTGGATGGAATATCACTCAGCTTCATTTAATTGATCGGTCGAAAGGAGCTTTTGTTTATCTTATTCGTAATCTTCGTAATGAAATCAAACACGGTTCTATTAACAAGATTGATACATTGGTCAGCTTTGATTTCTACTGGAATCACATCGAATTCATCTTGAAAGGACTCAATTATAATAATATGCAATTCTTCTATAATTTAAAGACAGAGCATTTGGACTCACACACTATTGCTATTGCAGAAACTGTTAAACAGATGGAACCAGACGTTAACAATCTTAAGAGAGTGACAACTGATAGCTCAGAAGATATCGTTGATATTAATAAGGAAATCAATAATATTATTAATAATGATATCATTAAGATAAATAATTTCCTGACACATTTGAATGGCAACAAAGCGGATAAGGAAGATGTAAAAGGTAGAAATTTTTATTATTTTATTCTTATTATCTCAATAGATAAACTTTAAAAACCATTTAAACCTCCTCCGTAAAATGCTAAACGGTATATAAAGTTAAACTCATTCGAATATACGTTGGTCTACTATTCATCATAGTTGTAAAATGCGTTTTTTTTAATATTTTCTATCTGTGAAGCTGTAAAAAGGTTCAAGTTAAAATTTCAATAAATTTCAATAGATTTTTGTGGTCTTCTGTATTGTTGAAATAATTTTAAATCAATATAAAAAATTGTGTTTATAGTTCTATATAACTTTTTCTGTTATGTTTAAAGATTTAGAGACAGATCACATCAAGCTTTCAGAAAAAGTTGAAGGTAAAAATTTCATAATTTTTAAAGATTTTCTTACTCCTTTTTATTGATACGATCTTTTTTATATAGTTCTTTCGATTTTGAAACTATTAAGGTTCGTTTTGAAAAATTGCGAGTATAAGTCTTTATAACTTATTTCCATATTGATAGAATAATTTTTTTAGATAGTCTCTTGATCTTTTAATTTGAATTTATTAAAATGAAATTTTGAAAAATTGTTTAGAAACTCGCTTGCTAAAGATAAACTAAAATTATTCATTTTCCAAATAGAGGTTGGATTATAAATAGCTTTATGAGTATGTTGGAGCTATCCGGAAAACTATATAAAATTTTCAAGTTTAATTTTCATGTTTATAATTTTATAATTTCATGTTTACAAAGCTACTTTAGACAAACAATTCCCACATTTAATATAATATGAAAATGTGTACTAAAGGTGATGTTGGAGGATCGCTTATTTTGTATTAGAAATTATTTTTCATTATCATAAATCTTTAAAGACGTATCACAACAAACCTTCAGGTATTGTTGAAGGCATGTTTTCGTATCATTTCAAAGTGTTATTACTGGAATAGCATGAACCTTAAGAAAGATACTATCAGTAAAGAAAAGTAATATTTTATAGTTTTCAGTAAATATTCTTACTCTTCTTTATTGATATTGATGACATTTTTAAATAGTCTCTTGATCTTTTAATTTGAAACTATTAACATCCATTCTGAAAAATTGTCCAGATGCTCGCTTGCTAAAGAAGCTTTTCTAATGTAAAAAACCAACTATGGTAATTATTTATGCGATTAAGTATATACTATATATTGAGTTTGAGTGAGAGTCTTTCACTTTCTCACTAATTTGGAAATCAGGTCAGTTTCATTGATTGGCTTACTTGGTCTAAAAGAACATTATCCATTTTCGGGCACAAGGCTTGTTTTGGATACATGCATAGATAAATGTTAAGATTTATTTGATAGGTGCATGGTTGATATTTCTAGGATCTAAGTTACGTTATCCAAATTAACGATCTCTCTTTAATATTAAAGTGGGTGTATATGACTTGTGATTTAGCCTGAGTGGAAGATGGTTGGCGATTGGGCTAGTTTATTACATTAAAAAGACCATTCTTTTTTCGGAATGGGAATGATGTTGATCCCCATTATTTAATTTTAACATTTTGTGCACAAATTTGTGTTACGTCATAACAAAAAACGAGCAATTAATGCCAAATTGGCTCTTGTTACACAAATTAACTTCCTTCTTGTGTTATTAGCACTGCGTTGTCATTTACGTATTATTGATTTAAATTGCTAGAATATTTTGAATAAGGAACAAGATAATTTTGAATAAGATACCAAGTTGGAGTTCTCTCCTCGTCACCAACTGTTCTTACTCAATTTGGTGATAGCTAATGGAATGGATTTAAATGTCTGACCTAGTAGTTCCTCTATGAATAACCTGTATAAAAGCTAGATTGATAATAGTATTATTAAGTAGCCTTCGCACGATATATATCTTTGTCTTTTAGTATGAGTTACTAAAGAACGCAAATAAAAAGCAAAAACAGAATGACAACTAAAGAAAAAAAAAAAAAAATTATGGTATATAATTCAAGAAAGTTGTTAATATCTAACATATCATATCATAACAGATCATATTATAACATATTGATCATGATTGTGTTGTTTTGATTATGCAGTTAGTACAACTGATGAGACATCTTATTTGTTGACTTTGACTAAGGAATAACCTCAGTCTTTATCAACCACATAAAAACTTACATTACAGAATTCTTAAGTCACACACTGGTTCATTATCTATTGAAACTTTCCAAAGCTGATAAATTCTTTTCATTCTTTTGTTGTGGTTTTATGCCATATTTTTGTGAAGAACCAGTCTTGGAGTAGAGTAAAGTGCTTCGCCACTTTGTTTAGTTATTCTTTTATACCGTTTTCATTTTGCTCTTATTGTATAGAGCATGACAAAATACTGAAAGAACTTAAAGAAAATAACATGGAGCTGCAATCCAAATCAAATCCAGATTTAAATGAAGCAAAAACCGTAATAAACAGGTATATATTATAATACATTGTAATGTAAAGTTTGGCGGTTATTCCACGTAGTTATTTTTTAAGCAGACACGAAGGAAGCTTTCGAGAGGTGGTACTGCGAGCAAAGTGAGCAACAAAATAGAGCAGGAAATTTGGTGCGTTCTAAGCCCCCTCTTCTCTCCCACGGGAGTTCTAGTGGGCGGAGTCTCCTTAGAAATGAAATGGTTTAAACGCCCTGAATAAAGAGCTTCATAAGAAATACAGCTAGCACATTGCTATGCAAGCTTTTTTTTCTTATAAAGCTCTTTGTTAATCTTGTCTGAGAAGAAATCGTATGCCGTAGATATTTCTTTAAAAAATATCGCTTGACAACTTTGTTAAAAACTGACGAGCTCAGAAAAAAGCAGTGGCCATACTTGCCATACTCGGTGCGTTGTGCCTGTCAAGGGATTGAAAAATTAGGCTATACGAATCCCTCTTTATAATTATTTTGACTATATACAAAATAACATAATTCTTGGAATACCATAACATAATTCTTGGAATTTGGAAAGTCAGATAAAATGAAAATCGGTGAAAATGCCTTAGAGAAAAAGGAGGATTGGTTCAGTCTAGGTTTCTGTTAACATTTATTTTTCAGTACTCCACCTTGTTGTTAACTATATAATTCAAAACTGAAATTGAAACTGATAATAATTTATACCTTTAAAAGTTTGGGAAAAAACATATTTTTTATTATGTAGACATGACATTAAAAACATGTTATAAACCCTGTTTAAGCTAAAGCGATAAAGTATTTCTAAATTTTCATAGATCTTTCGATTAAAGCAAAACTTATCCCGCACGGGACTAGACCTTGTATTTCTTTCAAGCACTACAGACAGATAGAGAGAGATGCTCTAAAACAAAATCTAAACAAAAAATAAGACAAGAGAAAGCTTAGTAAAACTCTAGAAAGAAGGGAAAAATCATTTTTTGGGGGGATTAGTGAACCAGAAATAAAAGAAAATATGTGTACAAAAATTTGAATTTTCTTTTTATTGCTATCAAAATAATATAACAAAACACATCATAAAAGTTTCATTATACATTTATTTTTAGTTTGTGTTAATTTATTTATACCCCTGGAATATTTGTGAATTCTATGAGAGTTTATTGATTTTACCATCTGGACGAGTAAGGTTAGAAAGGCTCAAAACTGTAACATTCAAAGTGTTAAGAGTTATAAGTCATTTTTCAATTCGTGTGCCGTATCTAATATTATTGTTGTATTCGTAGATTTTTTTCTTTTGCATACTTAGACGATAAAACCAGGGGATAAAAGGGAGAATGAATTCTCTACGGAATCTACGCGATCTTTACGGAAATGATTAATAAAAATATGTATTTATTTTCTTCAAATTTGGTCATTTAAATTGAGTTTTTCGGCGGTAATTTGACGGTATGGCAAAAAAAAAGAACACAAATTGAAATGCTGAAAATTTTCTCTTTCTTGTCTTTCGTTAGTTTACAAAACCCCAATAAAAAAGACTTGAGAGTATTGAGAGAACTGTGATTCATAGATTTATTATATTATCCTTATATTGCTATCAATCAGTATTAAGCACAGCACAGATGCACGAACAAGCACAGAAACAAAAACAAAATTTTGATCTGTTAAAAACTTCTTCCCTTAAATTTCTATTCTTCTAATGGGAAACTTAATATATTATTACCAGTTATCATTACTTTACGACTTATATCATAGAATGGCTTTATAAGGTTCAACTAAACTATCAAAACATTATGAATTAAACCAATGTAACAACTCAACTTATTTCTTTTGTAGATTGAAGTTGGAAAGATGTTCAAAAAAAGAATGGTTGTTTTACGTAAGGGATATCAACATTTCTGGATCGTCCTTCAAGTTTAAATACAAAACCGCTAACGAAAAGCAATGGTTTGAAGTCAATCAAGAAAATCTCAAAATACAAGTTGCTGAAAACGTGGTTTACTTTTTGGTGAAAGGTGAATTTTTGACAGGCTACTGCTACAGTTTTGAAATGTGCATGGCATCTTTAAATGGAGATATTGTTTGTTTTGGTTATGAAAATCATTATATTAGAGGTAAGTTCTGTTTATTAACAATATTTTTATATTCTTTAAATGGGAAAATGTATGCGTGTTAAGTTTTATGCAAAGATTATCGATTTAATCCCCTGGTCACACATTTTCCATCCATGGAGACCTCTCAAAAACATAATCTTATTCCAGCTACCCTCATGTATGCACTCAAAAGATTTTAATGGCAAGATAACGTAATATGTATTTGCAATATTATTATTATTATTATTATTATTATTATTATTTACGAATATTTACTCCGGATTGTCTCTTCAGTACTAATCAGACTGTTATCAATGATCAGAGTCCTGCCTTCGTTGTGCAACACCTACAACGGAAGCCTTTGGCAATTAGCAGCGAGAGGTTTTCCTCGCCACTGTGACTGGCCGTGTGTCGAACCCCTGACCAACAGGTTACGAGTTGAGTGCCTTAACCACTTGGCCACAGCTATTACGATATATTTCATATCATCTTCAGGCTAAAAGCATAAAAAGAAATAAACAGTTAAAACCATTAAGAAAAACTTCATATCCCTCTATACATATACACATCATAGCATACGTCCATACACTATCTACAAGTCAGTAAAAATGAGTTCAAACTTAAAAAAAAGCGCAAAAAGAAAAATCAAAGTAGTTAAAGTTTTATTACTAGAGCATGTGATCCACATTCATCCTTAGTATTTAAGGTTGGCTTTATTTTATTAATGAGTAGCGCTTCTAGTGTCATTAAATATATAATTGATTTGAAAGTATCTCGCAATAACAGTGACTTCATCCGTTGTTAATTCAATATTACATCGTGCAAAATGAAGTCCCAATGGGCTGCTTTTATGACGATGTTCTCTGAATCTGCAAAGTAAATTTCGGATCTTTTGTTCAACATAGCATTCTTCACGGCACGGACACGATATTGATATTGCATTCATCAACAACTGCCAACCATTCTGATACTTGTAAGGTTTAATGATAAGGTAATAACCCGGCATAGAAAAAAACCGTACATTGAAACCGGTTATGAGTGTTAATGTTTTTGATTTTATAGATATTATTGAACGAAGTTACCATAACAAACCTAGTTTTATTGCGCATGATGATGGCACAAATAAAAATGTAAATGTTTTTGATATTAAAAACCTTCCCGACGAAGACAAAAAATGCCAACTCGTTAAAAGTCCTTTTGAAAAGGTCGCTGATTTTCGAAAGGGCTCCGAACAACACTGCAAAGAACAAGGACAGCTTCGATTTCCACCGTCTTACTATCTGCCAGAAGGAGCCACTAAACAATTTGGTGATGAACTAGAGAAGTTATTACCAGATAGCTATATTATCACCGGTTACAATCCAATACCACATTTAAAGTTGCTAGGATTTACCGATAAACACTTTAAAGACAACTCAATTTCTACAAATGTATCGTTTGAAAATGTGGTGACAGTTCTAGCTCCTAAAACATCATTAATCCTTGTATCTGTTATAGTCAAAACACATAATGCAGAGGTAGTTAAATCTGAACTTCACAAACTTAATGATATCTTAAAAGCTATTTCAAATGCAGTTATGAAATTTGTGGGGACATTTGTTTTGCCAGAAATTTCCAAAAACAATTTAGACTCGCCACATTTTCTATTCCTCGATCTGTTACAACATCTCAACGGAAAAGAAAGTGGAGATGGAAGTTCTCTTTTACTAACAAAAGAACAAATGGAAACTAAAGAACTGCAGATTTGGTGGAATAACTTAAGATGTAAAATCCCATCATCAAATAGCTTTCAAGAAATTGAGAATGTTGCTGGAGAAATGATAACTTCTATGTGCATCAAAAAGTCGTATCTGCCCAGAGTAACTTCCGACACTGGCGAAAAGATTGCCTTATTGCTACTAAATCGAGACCAAATTGATGTCATACTCAACAGTGCATAATGGAAATTCATTACAGGACCACACGGCTCAGGTAAATCAATCTGTCTAAAGGAAATTGCGAAACACCTGTACCAAAAAAACGATGGGACAAAGGTGTTATACGTGTGTTACGATCCTTTTAGCTTACTTGAGACCGAAATGACAATGTGTTTTAATAAAGTTTTGGAACAAAGCAAAATTTCAAAAAGGGATGAAACACTTCAATCCCTTTCAATTTCCGACATTTCCTTTCAAGACGGTTTTCCTGTCGATCAGTTTTGTAGCCAGTTAGGGCCACCTAAAAAAAATATCGCAGATTTGTTTGAATATTTAACTGAAACTTATGGAAAATGTCATCTTCTTGTAGATGAGTTTCCTACCGATAACATTACACCACAATATTGTGAACAACTTAAACAGAGTCTCGAAAAGAATTTTGAATATTCGACACTTGTTATTGCAACGCAAAGCTGTACAACTACAAAAAAAATAATTGATAAGGACGTGACTGTCCTTGAATGCGAGAAATGCAGTCTTGAAGATGCTGGAATGAATAAAGTGTCGTTAGAAAAAGCTTTGCGAATACCTTCTGAAATTTTTTATGCAACACAAACTGCCATCAATTGCATTACCGAAAAAGACACTGTTTTGTCCTTGCCAAGTTTCAAATCTAACAATGCTGTTGAATCTGAAAGAGAGAAACCATCAGCTCATCAAATAACAAAACCCAATACAAGCGTTTTCACCAATGTTGGTACCCAGTCTTATAAACAAACTGATGATATTATCGCATTGCCTCCACATAAAAAGAACAAAGATATAAATGACACCAAGTTAGTTGATCTACAGTATTTGGCGAAAAAAAACAATGAAGCATATGGAAATCAACATTCGGAGCTAAAGTTGGAAACGAAGACAGAAGTTATTAATGGCAAATGTGGTACTATATCAAGCAAAACGAAACCAACACTTTTCTCGTTGTATAATGGATTCTCAATTTCGGATCATAAATCATGCCTAGTGTTTGCGGAGATATTAAAGAAACGTGTTTTACAAACGCAACATAGAATTTCATTTATTTGTAACAACATAAATGAAATAATCTGTGTCGCATACGCCCTAGAGGTATGTCAACAAAAGTTCTTTACCTATGCACCATTTTTATTAGGGCAATTACCTAGCAGTGAGGAAAAGATGAAGGTGACTGAACAACTTATTGTACAGGTCGGTAGTCATTTAATAATAGACTACCGATCCTGTCGGGGCTGTGATATTGTCAATTGTGTCTTTTTCATTGACCCCGTGGAAGAATATGTCAATCATGCTTTGATTGAAATGATAACTAGAACCACCTTAAAATTAACAATGTTTGCATACCCGTTTACCAAAAGAAAAGTGAGTGCGACTTGCTTGGAAAAACTTCTCGGTGATTGGATTGAAGAAGATGATATAGATGAAATTAAGATCGAGGTCAAACTAAAGAGACACAAATGCACACTATACATTGGTGAAGAGGAACACGAGTTAAACATAGAACGAAAGAATTCGCTAATATTCCAGAATGTTCAGAAATCTATCTACGAACAAGATCAGTATAACAAAGAGAAGACACTTCAGTAAGCAAAATATCCAACTACTTAAGTTTCCAGAATAATTTCTTTTTCACAAAATTATTTCATACATTATTCAGGTTCATTGAACTTATGTAATAGATTTATTAACATGATCTTAAGAAAATCGGGTAAATTGGAAAACTTGTTTTATTTTAATTCCAGGCATGTTTTGAATTCAATTCCAACAAGAAACGGGTAAGATACATTTTTGCTTTCATGTTATTAATTTTGGTTTATATCTCCGTTAAAGTTTTTCATAATTAGATTTACAACATTCCCAAAAGATTAATTTTGTAGGAGTCTATTTTTTTGGAGAGCAGGGGACACTGATTATTATATATTTGAAATTATATTATCTGAAGATCAGGCCCGGCGGAACGTAAATGAAAGTGGAGGGGCTGAGGATATACTATCAAAAGAGGCCAAAAGATGGGGCCGACGGGCCGGAAAATTTTTGAACTTTTTACCCACTGAAATGGCTAAAAACTATACCATTTTCCAAATTATTATATTATGAAAACTAAAGCAAAACTAAAGTAAAATGTATAAAATCCTAAGAGTTATTTATAAATCGTTCTCAGTAAATTTACCGAATACACTATATTTAATTTCAATAAAGAGTTAGCAGTCATGATTATGTCAAGCTTATCGGTTCTCTATTTATGAAAATGTAAGATTGAGTTGGAATTTTTGCAAATCCGGAAAAAGCTCCGATATTTTTCATCTTAATCTTAATTAATATAAAATTATTCTCAAAACTGCTGTGATCTCAAAAGAAGTCTCGTGTGTGTAGTTATATTTATAATTATGCACACTGTGATACGGCATTTTGTCTTGATCAAAATCACATTACCCACTTTCTGAGTAATTTAGGAAAAGAAAAATAGTGGAAATAAAAAAATCACTATGCTTGGCAAAAATTGTAGGGGGGCCAAAGCCCTCCCCAAAATTTTTATGACAAGCTTAATGTTTTAATAACTGAGCACCTACCTCTCAAAAGATTAACAAAAAAAGAAATAAAAAGCCGAAAATAAATATCTAAAATGGCAAATTTAGCGTGACGTAATTATTGAATGTTCCCTAAAGAGTCAGCAAGCTTTAAACTAGTTTGTCCAACACCTACAAATAGTGCGACATTCAATAACAACCTAGAATTGAACAAACCAATTGAACAAACTATAAAGTACTGAAATGGAAGAGTACCTCTAAAGGAATATAGATACCATCAAGGATAGTTCGGAAAATAAACAATCGTCTCTTGCATGGCAAACCGTCAACGAGATCACTGGTAGAAAGCGTACGTGTCAAGCGAAATTGAAAGCTTCCTGTCAGAAAGATAGACTAAATCCGTGGAAATACCACTTTCAAAATCTTCTTGGAAAAGTTCCAACAATACTCGATCAAATCGTCACTCAAACTGTACACAATGGGCACCCTGTAATCATAAAAACCGACCCCTTCAACGAATTCGAACTCAACAAAGCTTTATCCAAGATCAAAAAATGGCAAAGCACCAGGTCTACACGGAATACCATCCGAGGTTTGGAAGACCAAAATGTTTTAACGATGCCCTTCTTAACTTTTGCAATGATGTTTTATACCGACTTAAACGTATTGATGCCTGGACGCAGGGATGTATCCTTCCATTTCCCAAAAAGGTGATCTTGGTTATTATAAAAACTACAGAGGCATCACCTTAACATCAATTGCAGCGAAAATCTACAACCTTATGCTGCTTAACAGAATTTCAACCTTGGATTAAAAGATCCTGCGCAAACGTCAACGGTTTCCAGCAAGGTCGATCGGCTGATCGAATCAATTAATCATGTTGCTTTTC
>JAUEKX010149466.1:0-11486 GCA_031834005.1 Dendronotus venustus
AAACAAAAAAAGAAAAAGGCTTATGGTAGCTTCCTTTTGAAGAAAGTATTTTCAAAAGGTACATAATAAATAAACATGGTTTAATGGTATTATTGTTGGTACAGGAAGCCAAATATTAATTCTAATAATATTAATTTTTGTTCAGTATATTGATTATAAATCTCTACAAATTGCTTTAAACCTTCTTCTTTTCAGTAACTTAGGACTTAACTTGAGTTATATAAGTGCTACTTATTCTATTGAGTAGAAGATGATAGAAGTCAAACCTGTACTGTCTTTATTACATGGCAGTACTCTACCCACTGAACTAGCCAGCCACAATAATATACTGTTAAAAATGATGCAATAATAACAATAATATATTATAATATTATAACAGTTTTATTTTACACTTGTCTTTAGTCAAAAGGTCTGATACAAACATATACAAAGATCCTGACTGGAGTGAAGTTCTGCATAAAGGTATAATATACAGTACTTTGATCCGGTGTATATTTTGACATACGTGCTTGTATATATATATAGTAACATACCTAATAAATATGACTCTCCAATTTTCGTTTGTCAATCATCATGCTAGGCTTGAATAAATAACCTGCATAATGCATAATGTAATTAATAAAAACCTAATTTCAAACTACCCATTAAAATATCTCACTACATTAATGCATGCATGCATATCCTGATCAAAGCAGTATTTTTGTCCTTTTGTATTTTTCATTTCAAGACACTAAAGATCAAGATCAAGATGACAATACATATTTAGTTGTTAGTCCTTCAAGATCAGGGAATATGAATGTAACTGAAGGTAACCTTTCTACTTTAAGTTCCACTGGTAAGTCTGAAATTTCCAGTAGCGAACCTAGAAAAGAACCCAAATTACACGCACAAGCACCTTTACCTAAGCATGAAGAAGGAGGCCTTAATGAGGATGAAAGAAATACTCTTCTTAGTATAGTCAATAAACCCCAACCTTCTACTCCTTCCCGTGAGCAAGTAAGTTTTGGTGAGTTATTAAAAAAAGACAAAGAGGACAATGACAAAGTGGAAAATGAAGTAGAACCTAAAGAGCAAGTAGATATAATCCCTTCTCAAGCATCAATCTACTACAATCCTGATGATGAATCTTCATCATCCTCATCTGAGGATGAAAAAGAAGAAAACAAAGTGGAAGAATCTTTGAAAATTGAGGAAGAAGGACCTGTAACTACTTCTCCTATTGCTGAAGATCTACAAACTGATACTGTTGTTGAAGGCGTTAAAGAAAGAACCATTGGTCAGAGTATTGGCACTGAAGCTGTAGAAATTATTAATGAGGATTCTGACAATGAAACATTAGCAAAAGAAGATTTACAAACAGGAGAAGACAAGACTGGAGACGATGATACTAAACAACAAGGTGATGATAAAATCTAAAACCCATCATTCAACTAATTAAATGTTTATTAACCTTTTTTCATTTATATATAATTTTGAAAAAGTGAATTAAAATAGTTTAATCTGTTGCTAACCCTATCTAAACCTTTCAAGCACTTTTATAAAATGAATAAAATTGTTATTTTTTCCATTGTTATTATCAATGTTATTGTTTCTCCTTGTTTTAATTTGTGTGTTTTTGAGAAGAAGAAAAACGACCTTACAGCATAGAGTTAGTGTAGCTTAATTTACATGTCAGAATAATTGTTAAATGTATACATGTTTATATTCATTATTAAATGTACGTAAAATTGTTGTATTTAATACAGTTACATTATCAGAAGAAATAGAGGATGATCAAACTCCTCTTATAACTGAGGAACAAAATGACAATACAGTAGAAGCTGATGTGATAGTTGAAGTTAATGACAAGAAAGTTCTTGAGGAACCAAATAAAATTGAGAAGGGGAATAAATAGGAAGAAAGTTCTGGAGTAGGTCATCAGTATGAACCTCCACTTGAATATGTTATGGGTCAGAGTAAAACGAACGAAGAATATCACGACGAACAAAACAAAGCATCTACTGTTACAATAACTGTCCAAAGTGAATCTATAAATCCAACTGTTACTGTTTTGGAGACTAACGACAAACAAGGTGATTGCCAGGGTTGGACACAACCCTTACAATTGCATTGATTTATGTTTTGTCATGATGCTTTTTCTGTTCTTATTAAATGAAACTAATACATAGTTAATATCCTGATGACAGTTTTTCTACTAACATGTGTTGCATGTACTGTATGCTACTTTAGACTGAACAGCTATATTAATTTAGTTTTGTTTATTCTGTAAATAATTTCTTAGGAGAAGTAGATAGACAGAGTATTTCTTCTATCAGCAGCAAGTCATCTAGTTCAGAATCTGAAGTTGAATCTGAGGATGAAGATTTCAAAATGTTTGCAAATGAGACTTCCCAAGACAACAAGATTAACCAACCAGTCATAAACGAAATGTTTGAAGAAGAAATTGATTGCAAAGATAGAAAACCAACAAACTCAATTAAACATGATAGCAGCAAAGTGTCATCGGATTTTGATAATTTAAACATCAATTTTACAGTAATGCAGAAATCCAGTGAGATTAAATCTCATCAGTTTGTTACCCATAATGATATGGATTTGAAAGATCTTCATAAAACCTTTGTGCGGCAAAAGAAAATGAAGTTGAACAAGTTAAAAACTGAAGAACACTCGGACAGTAATGACTCAATGTCTTCTTCTGATGAAGATGACGATGGGAATGATTTGGAGATTCGACAAGGTAGGAATCTTTATGTTGAAGCTTTGTTTCTAGATGGGTACTCCGTACATATTTTAAGTGAGCATTCTTGGAACAAAAAAAAAAAAAATTTAGACATTTAAAAGAGCAATTGATTTGATTGTTGATTTAATCTATTAAAAAATTCAAATGAACACTCACATTTAACTGGATGATGTCTCATTTGAGTCACATTTTATGTGATTGTCATGTTTGGTTCATCATAATTTATGAAAAATACACATGAAAAGAATTATCCTATGTAGCTTCAAAGTTTGTACGTGTATGAAATAAACAGTAAAAGTTTTGTATTGTTTTTTTTTATAGTGGTTTCAGCCAGGAAAGATTCTTTTGAAGAAGAAATTGACACTTTCAAATTTACATCGAATTCGGTTGAAGTCAATTTTCGAGAAGAATACCAAGATGAAGTTGTTTTTGAGAAAGAGTTTAAAGCTCGAACCAAAAGTAGCAAGGAGGAAAAAGCAAGTTCTCAAGAAAACCTTCAAATCGACTTTTCTCGAATGGCAAAAGTAACAGATTCACCCCAACTACCTGTAGATGACTCAAATGAAGATATTGATTTGGAAAGTTTCATAAAATCAATGTCAAAACAAAAGTACAAAGAGAAAAGAATGAAAGCTCGCAGTGAAGAGCACAATGATAAAGAAAGCTCATCATCATCATCATCATCTGAAGACGAAACAGAAGAAAATCAAGAAGATGCTGTTATGAATGCAGATGGTGAGAATTTCTTGTGACATAATTTGTTTATCTGCTTACATCTGTTATTGTTCTTTTTGCAATTTTGAGGCAAAAAATACATACATCTAATTTACACGTTTACCCCAGTTGTAAAGTACTTTTGTAGAAATATTAACTCCTTATTTACATTGTCATTAATTTTAAATTGGAAAGTTCACATTGTAAGTATTTAAACTGCAAGTCTCCTTGTAATCTATTGGAATATTTGCTAGTTACAGTAAATAGATTAACACAAACAACGTTGTTTTAAAAATCAATAGCTTTTCTAGTATTTCCAAATATTTTTTAGAGTTATATCATCCAGACATAAGGCTGGTTTGGTTTCATTGTCGTAATATCTAATGTAATTATTTTTATAAATTTCTTTTCAGTATTCTTCAATTCACTTCTGTGTAATCAAGGATGAAAGTCTTTGCTGCCATTTAACCTTTTTACAAAAGCAATTTTAATATAAAGAAAACAAGTTTTATTATTAGAAATTACCAACTAATTATTATTAAACTTACTAATCATTCTTCTTCTTCTTTAGATTGTTCTGCAAATATTTTTCTTTTAGATATTTACACTAGTGTTGTGTTTAGATGAGTTATATAGTTTATTTATTAAGAATGGAGTCAGTGACTGAGACACACAACAGTACAACAACTCACATAAAGTACTTTATGACATACTTGAAACTTATCACACGTATTACACATGCACACACAAACTCTTTACTAATTGTACAATGTCATTGTTTTTTATTAATTGTTTCTAATGCTGTTTTGTTTTATTTTATTCTCATAATCCTTCCAATCTTTTAAGTATTGAGAAGGAAACTTGAAAAATTAAATATTTAAGTTTTGGACTTTTCACTGAGAAATTTGTTAATTTATTCCCTTGGTTACCTTTTTTATATAAAGGTTTTTTTTGGTACAAACTAAATTTCTCTGTCTCCTTCAGGTTTTTACTTTTCATCGCAACAAATACCGTCATACCTCTGATTATTTGACGCCCTTTTGGGAAACAAAATCGAGAAGTAAGGGTGAACAAGAGGTGAGAAATTATTTGTCGCAATAATTTATTTATTTTTTATCTTTCAGTGAGCTTAAGTGGTGGATATATCAAAGAACTTTCACCGTCAACATCACAAGATGATGAGAATATCGATGATTTGGTAAATGAATTCAATCAACATGCAGATATTGGAGATGCAGTAAGTCGTTGTTATCAAGGAGTATATCTTAGACTTGAATTTAATTGATGAGAATATTGTGTCATCCACCTCCAGCTTATTACTTTGCGAAGAGTTATAATGGTCCCTTGTTTCTGACTGCAATTATAAATAGTCTGTTAAAATACAAAATAATAAAATAAATAGAAGAATTTTAACACAATAATAATATCATCTCGTTTCAGGATAGCATTGGTAGCAATTACAGTGATGACGAAGATGTTTCAGAAAATGTTCAAGTAGCTGGAGAAGTGCTTCTGGGTTTTAGATTCGACCATGTTGAAAAACTGTTAGAGATTCAAATTCATAAAGCAAAAGATTTGATCATTGGGGATAGTAGTGAAAATACATCCGATCCGTAAGTTGAATTTTGTAATTATATCTCAGTGGAAGAGAGTATTTTACACCAATATATATATATACATATAAATAATTGTTTTTTTAGATATGTCAAAGTTTACTTGCATCCAGACAAGAAACGAAATGCCAAGAAGAAAACAAAAGCTAAAAAGAAAACACTAAATCCAGATTTTGATGAAATTCTTAACGTGAGTTACTATTAGCAATATAGGGTATAACTCTCTATGGGGTCAATGAAGTCGTAATTAATTGCTCAATCAAGATTTAGTTCATAAAATATATTGACATATAGAACGTGTGGCATCAAAAAAAAAAATTTTTTCTAGTTCAAATTGGAATACGATCAATTGTTATCAAAGACGATTGTAGCTGGTGTTTGGCACAGTAGTTTTACGCATAAGAATAAATGCCTTGGTGAAGTGTTTATCAACGTTGAAGAATATTTGAATTCTGGTTTCACTTTTGATGATCCATCACCTCAATGGTACACTTTGAAAGGAAAGGTAAAGTAGAACATCATTTTGACGACATAATTTTTTTTCTGGAAACTTTCCAGTTTATATCGAGGAAAAAATAACGCTAACCTCTAAAAAACCCGTAGGGAAAAATATAAACGCATTTATTAAGCAGGCAAATTCCACTCTCTTGTTCTCTATTATGGTGTTATTTGAAATCTTTGAAGCACGTTTAGGAACTATGTATTATGGCATTTGCATATTTAGACAATCAAACGTGACCAAGTGGAGTTTTGTGGTGATTTGATTGCAAACATTTGGTTCAAAGCACCGGGATTTACAGATGATGACGTGAAAAGCAAGAAAGGTGAAAATCCAGTGAAAGGAGGTCTCGTGGTGCATTGTATCAGAGCACAAAATTTGAAAGCAATTCACGAAGGAGGCTTTTCCAATCCCTTCTGTAAGATGTGAGTGTTTATAAATTTACCATTTTAGAGTATTTTTGTATGCATGTATAAGAAATTTCGACCAATGACTGCTATAAGATAATGCGCCCTTGTGGGCATCTTGGTTGAATATAAGATAAACAAAACCAATTAAAACATAAGGTCGAGACCGGGTCAGGATCGATTCTTTCAAAAGGAAATCCAAGGTCACGTGTCATATTTTTTTCCTTTCTTTTAAAACAAATTAATTAAGATTAAGATTTTTTATGTATAAAAGGTATATTAAAAGAACATAATTCGATTTTGTATGTTTGAATTCTCTCTTGTCCTCTGAGTATTATCACTTGTTTGCAGGTTGCGATGCGTCATAACATACCGAAATCTTTACTCGACATAGTCGTGTCTCGTTATTCTTACTTCTTTAAATTACATTTTTTACTGTTTATTTTTCATGACTTGCAATCTATTAGATTAGTCTCTATATTTTAACAGGAAAAATATATTGGCATATAAATAAAAATATGCAGGTTTTTAAATGCCACATTTTTTTCATACAATTTTTAGTACTCTTATCTCGAAGAACTCGAAACACGACAAGTTCAAGACACATCATATAAAGGGTACAATTGAACCTTACTGGGACAAAGAATTCACTTTCTCGAATATTCCATGGGTTGATTTACAAGATGCGGTTTTACAGTTCTCTGTGTGGGATGCCGAGAAAGGGAGTTCGCACGTCTTGCTTGGCGGTGCACGTCTTGGGCTAGGTCGCCACGACGGTCAAATTCACGACTCGTTCGGAGAAGAAGTGGAAATCTGGAATCAGGTGTTGGAGAAACCGAACGAACATAAAGAATACGTCATTCCCTTACGATCGACTTTAGATAGCGTGAAAGAGTAAGTACCTGAAAATGAAGCTATTTGATTGATATTATCGTCTTGTAAGCAATGTACAGATTTTGCCAGGAAGAAAAAGGAAAGTTCGTTCTCACTGAAGTGTATAATTTTATCATCTAGTAAATATAAATCTTCTTTTTTTAAATATTATACCTCTATGTTACACTCTGTATGATTTCCAAGAATAAAAACAATATGTTACAATGGAGAAATGCAGTTAAACACAATTTATCTCCTTTAAAAGTGCTTCAGCTTTTGTTAATTTATTTGTCACATTGTTGTTTGCTTTATTTTGCAATAGGAAAGCATTTGTGCCACCAACGCCTGTCAAAATAATAACAATCCAACAACACGAAGAAGAAAAGAAAAAGGTGTGAATGCGTAACAATTAGCTTCCTTTCTGTATCACACTACAATTTCACAAATTTAATAACCTATATACCATATATGGTATTAATTCGTTCAATATGAAAACGAAGCTGTGATTAATAAATGCTTAACATAATTTCCTATCTTCTATTGTCTATTGTTATTTTTTACAATTTTTTTCTCATTTTTCTAGTTTGGAAGCTTGTCGAGTTTATCTTCAAATAAGTTTTTGAAAGCTGCGGACACTATTTCATTGGTAAGAATGTCAATTTCAAATTTGTTTCATTTTATTCAATTTATTCAAAACATTCATTATAAACAACTAGTAAAATTATTTTTGTAATTTTCTTCTGTAGTTTATAAATTGAAATGTTTTTAAACTCTGGAATGTTTTCTTTTTTTTTACAAGTCATTTATTTAGTGCTATTTTATAATATAATTAAATGGAATTAAAAACATGGAATATAATATTCTTCTCACAATTAGGCAAGTACAGGTAGTATGCTGAGTTTGTATAGTATGGCGGGTGGTGACCATGGTAACATCACCATCACTGGTGAATTGTTGTTCTCTGTGAAATATGACGAGCTCTCAGGAATCTTCAGTATCAACATCGAGAAAGCCAAAGGATTAGCAGCAATCGATACCAAGAAAATGACGTCAGAACCGTGAGTTGTAAATGTTATTTATAACCATCCTTCATAATAACCATCTTTTTATAATAACCATTTTTTTATAAGAACTATCTTTTCATTAGAACCATCTTTTTATAAAAGACCATTTACATGAAGTTTTATTTCACTCCTAAGTGAAATATTAAAAATAAAATAACCCGAAGCTTCATATTGTAAAATTAAAAAAGAATCAAAGATACTTTCTTAAAAGACTATACATTCAGACAGACTACACAAACAAGCATTCATCATCAGAGTAAATTTATTTTGTATAACAAGTTAAGAATATCTAAAAATGGTTACATTTTCCATTCATATTATTCAGCTATGTAAAGGTGTACTTGCTGCCAGATAAAGATAAAAAAAGTAAAAAGAAAACGATGCATCGAAGAAAAACTACCAATCCTATCTGGAATGAAACCATCAAGGTTTGTTCATTTTGTTACTTTTCTTATTAGTACACAACCGTGCAAGAAATGTGCTTGTTAGAGACACTTTTTAAGAACTATAAAGTTTTTCTTGATAATGTCCAAAGGTATGTTCAATTCAATACTGTCCAGTTATAAACAAAACCATCAAGAATCGTAACAAACTGTAATGTTTGTTTATTTATGTGTGTTATTTGTTATCAAGGAAAGTGATTTTCTTTTTTAATATTCAGTATAAACTTGGTAAAGAAGAATTATTACAAAAGACCTTACAATTGACAATTTGGAATCATGATCGACTTGGTAAGAATGATTGTCTTGGTGAAGTGCAATTAAATATGAAGCAATACGCAAACACAAATAAATTGAACGTCGAACAACCTGTTTGGTATACACTTCAAACACCTGTAAGGAATACTTTTATTATATATATATATATATATTTTTTTTTTTAACCTGGCAATATGCGGTTAACGCGTTGCAAGTGAAATGATTTTAAATTTAAGTTTTATTCGAAAGAAATGTTTTTTCTTGTTAAAGGCGCCTGTGATTGGTGGTGGGGCAGATGATAATGTTGGTGAAATTGTTCTTGGATTGAAATACGACAATGAACAATTAAATGTTACTGTGAAAGAAGCACATGCTTTAACCACTATTGCTACAGATAAATTACCAAATCCATTCGTAAAATGGTAAGTACCCAATCTCTTTTTGTAAACAAAATAAATACATATATACATATTATATTTCATACAACTCTGCAAATGGGAATATCATTTATCAAAGGAATTTGGAACTGTATTCAATATACAACACGATTTAAAAATATAATTCATAAATAAGTCAAACTTCATTTAACATGAAAACGAAGCTAAGGTATACAAATAATTTTTTTTATCTTTCAGCTACTTCTTGCCTGACAAAAGTCGTAAATCGAAGCGTAAGACAGGCGTACAGAAAAAGAATGTGAATCCGGTGTGGAATGAAAAGTTCACTTACAAACACGTTTCATTGGATGAATTGGAGACACGTGTTCTTGAAATCACTGTATGGGATTACGATTCATCTGCTCATCAGTTTTTAGGTTTGTTCCCTTTTATTTGTTTTTGACGCGCTTATCTCATGGCTGGTTACATTTTGCTTGAGTAACGCCGTAACCACAGGGCCCGATTCAGTTCTCAGTTTCTTCAGTAATCAGTTGTAATCTGCCCCGGTACGTAAATTAAAAAAAGTAGCCGAAAAAAAATGTTTATTCTTAAAAAAGTCGTACGATTAATCAGAAATAACATAATTTTTCGGGTAATTTGGGATTAATAGAACCCTCTATTAATCCGAAAACAAAATCAAAATTATTCTAAAACTAATAACACTAATATTTGAAAAATACAAATTTTGTATGTCGGTTGAAATTTTGGAAATCGTTTAACAATATTAAAGCTTAAAAGTATACCGAATTAATATTTTGTGCACGAATTTCATATGAAACGTTTCTTGTGATCATGATGTTTACAAACTGGAACAGCGGGAAAAACTATTAGATGCATGATTGAGTTTGAAATCTAGCACAGAGTTAAGAATATCAAGAATTGCTGTATTTATAAGAAGTATTTTTTTTCTCCAAAATAATAAATTCAGCATCGGTGAAAATTTAAATGTTATGTTAAAGTTATGGCTACAGAATCGCTTGTGCAATTTATTCAGTAATGAGGTGTAAATATCAATGAATTTTACAACAATTGAAAGAGTAAATTGCTTTAAAGCAACTTCTCCACATATCTTTTAAAAGATCCTTTAATTGTTTTGGTTTTACTGAAATTTGTTGACATACTTTCGTTACTAAGGTAATTAATGAATTAACGATATAATTAAAGTGAAATTAAAACGAAGCTTTCTATTTCTGTCAATTATTAAAATATCCAGGAGAATGTTTAAGTATCTTTAATTGATTGAATGCGTGCTAACTTTTGGACGTGCATTTTTTTTTGTTATAGAATTATAAAGTAATTGGATTAAAATTACATTTTCACGTAATTGATAATTAGATAGGTTTTTTATATGCACTTTGCACTTACAAAGACTGCATCTGTGTAGTTTGTCGTGGAAGATAGATATGTTCATTTATATGCATTTCTGTGATTTTTAGATTTTGTAATAATGTTAGTAAGTTAGAATTGTTATGAAACGTTTAGTTTTTTACCTGGTGTTGGGTTGCCAGATGACAACAAGCACCTTTTGTTTTGAGAATGTTTTGAAATTTTATTTAAAGTTGGAGCTCAATTAAACATGTTTGGTATCATTCAAAAGAAAAGTTGATTCTCTTTCATAATTAGATCTCAATCATAATTAGTCACGCGACTAATATTTAGAGATTAAAATTCCATGTTGTTTAAAAGATGTAAAAAAAATAAAAAAAGTGTTACCATGTTATGTTCTTCCTGTTTCAAACAAGAAAAAGAAAAAGAGAGTATGTTATTAATCCATTTCGAGGTTCATTTAAATATATATTTATACACTTCCTTTCGAATAAAAATATATATGTTAGGAGTCGAAAAACCAACAAGTTTCGAAAATGTCGGGCGTGTAATCATATCCTAACAAAAAAATATATAACTTGACGATTGTTTCTTAGGTGGTGTTCGACTTGGTTTGCCAGAGGGAGATGAACCATGGCGAGATAGTCATAAAGAAGAAGTTTCATTATGGGAATCCATGATAAATCATCTCGGTATTCTTGCGGAATTCACCGTCCCGCTCCGGAAATCCATGACGTCCGTCAAAAAGTGTGTATATGAACTTTTCTCTCCGATATATATAGATAAATATTTTTTGTTGTTGTTTTTTTTGTGTTTTTTTATGCAATTTTGACCCAAAACCGCAAGTATTAATTTGCGATATACTAAATAAATTTTTTTTAAATTCCAGTCAAAATACAGAAATACCGATGATAACGGGTGAACAACAGCAATTTAATAGTGATCTGGGTCCAAGACAATACTCGATTATCCAAGAAGAAGTCGTACAGGAAGAGGTGAGTGAGTCCAACAAAACAGAACAGAAATGTTTTACACTTATTATGTTAATTATTTCATATATTTCTGTATTTGAGTTATTAGATATTATATTTGAGTTGTTAGATATTATATTTGAG
>JAUEKX010149799.1:0-23877 GCA_031834005.1 Dendronotus venustus
AAATCTCAAATAACTCAATTGATATCAATTTTTTCGTCTTCAAAGTAGCAAAAGGCACTGCTACGCCAAAAAATACATGGGTGTTGAAAATTTCAGCCTAATTGGTCCAGTAATAAAGTCTGTAGCTTTGACACAAAATTACCTTATTTTTTTATTATATTAGATTATAAGTAAAAAGCTTGACAGATCTTCTCTCTTGCACACTAAGCAACATTGCATTTTTTTATATTGTTCTCTTTTGTGACTTCATTACTTCAATCATTGCTATCATGATGTATTAATCCATTGTTATCTATTCTTGTTCTGTTTCTAGAGCTTGGCTGCCAAAAGAAATGCTGGTGTATCCTCAGCAATGGTTGCAAGGCAGTCATTGAATGATGAGGAGCTGGTAAAATCACATTACTACCTTATTATTATTTTATGTCTAGTAATAATAGATACTTTTTGTGTGTCATATTACTGTAGCTTGAATTATATTATAATTCATATTCTAATGCTTGAGGGAATTGCAATATTTAGTTACAGAAAGATGTCTCATTGAAGATTTTCTTTTTGATTCAGCATAATAGAAAAACTGATAAAATAACGAACTTTATGTCATTTCATTTCAATTAATTTTAATCGCAATTTTTTGAAGATTTTTAACAAACTGAGGAGAAATATAAAATGTATTTTTTTCCTTCTCATATTCCAGATAGGGGCATGTTATAATAATAACTTAGAAACTACTGTGCTGGATTTGTAATAATCACATATCATTATGTATATTTATTACTTTTCCCATTCATTAAAATGTTTTGTCTTTCGAATGGTATCACCTAAACACAGAAAATGCATGTGTACAAGAAGACGCTGCAAGCCTTAATCTACCCAATCTCTTCTACGACCCCTCACAACTTTGTGGTATGGTCTGCCACATCGCCCACATACTGTTTTGAGTGTGAGGGTCTTTTGTGGGGCCTGGCAAGGCAAGGGGTCAGATGCACAGAGTGTGGGGTGAAGTGTCACGAGAAATGCAAAGACCTTCTCAATGCTGACTGCTTACAACGTTAGTAACAAATTATATCTAATTCATGTTCATTATTCAAATAAATTAATCAATAAAGGTACCAGCAGTGCCATCAATAGTTTTGTGTGTGTGTGTGTGTGTGTGTGTGTGTGTGTGTGTGTGTGTGTGTGTGTGTGTGTGTGTGTGTGTGTGTGTGAATCATTACCTGAATTTTTCTATCAGGAAGTTGTAATTCATTAAACGAGAACTTTAAAAAAGAAATTATATAGATATAATAATAATATGTAGATATTTAGATCTATCATAAATTACGTATTCTAACCATAGTTATAATAAGCCAGCTAGTTGACATCATGCCTTCATTGAATATCAGTTGTGTGTATTAGTATGAGAAGGAAACAAACATTGCGATTGAAGAGAATAGCATTAGGTAAGCATCACTATTGTGTGTTTTTTAGTTATGACTACAGGACTGAACACCCTATTTTTTCTATATTATCATTCATGTGATTAGTCAACGGGTTTGCCAGTCAAACACATTTCTTCTCTCCTTAAATTAAATGTTAGCTTCTTGAAAGAATAATCTTAGAGAAGGATGTAAATAATTTACTATTGGTCGTCCTAACCTTGATCCTTCCACTCTGCTTCCACCCACTCTCACTCTCAGGAGCTGCTGAAAAAAGTTCCAAGCACGGAGCAGACGACAAAGCTCACAACATCATCATGGCGATGAAGGAACGCATGAAGATTAGGGAGAAGAATAAGCCAGAGATTTTTGAAAATATCAGGTAAATTAATATTTAAAACTCGTTATAATGATTCCAGATTCTTTATTGATAAGATAAATTTGTTATCGATCTGTGTATGACTTATTGAGATGTTTGATTTTGCTTATATCACCTAGTTCTATTTTGTGGGAGATATCTACATAATCACAGGAAAATTGTAAGATTTAAAGAGCCAATGTGCATTTTGCTGACAACATCTTTCTGGTTTCTTCTTCTTAAATTGGCTTAGAATGGAGAATCAATTATGAAGAACTGACTATTCAAATGATAGCATTTATAAAGTAGACTTATCCTCAGTCTTGTAGCATTGGTAGTCTACTGGCCAGCGTATTCCATATTTTTTCCTCAAAGTCAACGAACATGAAATAAAGATTATTTATTATCCATTAAGCATAACACGGCATATGATACACCAGATGATAGATGCAGCCTGCTAGACACATGTATATCGTACAAGTTTTTGGGCATTCATAACATAGACCTATGTGGGAATCCATGGGAATTTATCAGGTCAACAAAGATGTTTTTTCATACAGCTTTACTGTAAAAGTCAAAGTTTAGTCTTGATGAATATCTTTTCTCTTCGGATAATGCGGCATCAGGTCAGTTTTTAATGTCGATAAAAAGTCTCACTCTGGCCACATGAAGGCTGTCAAACAAAGCGTACTTGACGGCACCTCAAAGTGGTCAGCAAAGATAGCTATCACTGGTAAGATCCCGTTTCGAAATCTGTGGCTTACTACGAGTACAAGCCATTTTCATCGTGCATCAATATTATGTCCTCACTTTTATCACTGTACCATTCATAATTGATGTTGTTTCCATAGATATACTGCTTTTATTAGTTCTCAGTGTTGTGATTGATATAAAAAATGACCTATTGATAGCCAGAGTGGATTGATTGTCTACCCATTTTCTATAAAACCTGTCAAAAACTACCAAAATGATAAGAAAGATGGATTCCTCGAACATTCATTTTTGTGGGGATTGTTTCTTTTTTCAACTAACATTGTCAAAATAGTGTAAAATAAAATAAATGAGGGAAGCTAAAGATCTTTTAAAAGTCTTCATGTCAACAGTAATATTATGTAGTTGTGGAATGGCATAATACTACTTATCATTTTTCATGAAAGAAATGCGCAGTCTTGTTGTATTGTTGGCTTCAAAATGTTTAAAAGTGTTTCAATTCACATTATTTCTTGCACTCTCTATTGTTTTTTCAACTTTAAACGACTCACTATCAACACATTTAGAAAGAATTCAGTTTTGACTTAATCTATCTCAATTAACAGTCAAATAGCAGTTGACTGTTTTGTATTCATAGAAAACTTGATTGTTTATTTGATCAACAATCTTCATTATCTATGTAACATCTTTTATTTTTGCCAGTGTGCTGATTTGTTGACAGCTGTTTCTATTTGTGTCAAAAGAATATAAAGTTATAATTTTGTTTTTTACAAATATTTCAAAGGCTCTTTTTCTAGAAATAGTTGAAGATAACAAACATTATTGAATTTCAAAGTGAAAAGAATTTCAGAATATTACAACTATATTGCTGTACCTATTCAATTTTAGAGTGCAGACAAAAGCAAAAATATAAGCATCATTGTATAAAATGTACATTACCAAAATCTCTGTAGTACCCATCATTTTGTGTTTTTGGCTAATTCTATATGAAGTAGCCTTTGGTTTGTTGTTGTGACCGACTGTTTGACTTTCCCTGCATGAAAAGCAAATGATATGATGGATACCTGTACCCCTGCTTTATGTGATTGAAATATGGATTAATTGCATACTCTGTGTTGTAGATTTGTCTTGCTTGATGTTGTCATGTATTTATTGAGTGGCCTCCATTCCCTGCAGACGTGTATTTGATGTTGATCCTATGTCTCATCATGGCCATTTGAAAGCTGCTCAACAAATGGTGCTGGATGGTACATCAAAGTGGTCTGCTCGAATAAGCATCAAAGGTATTCTATGTAACCACACAAAGATGTTTACACATTATGCTCTTACAAATAAACAACAGGCACACATACAAAACACACACAAACACACACACACACACACACACACACATACACACACACACACCCACAAACAAATAAACACACAACCACGCTCAAACACAACAATGTATCTAAAATCTAACTGATGAAAACAAAACATAATGAAATAAATGAAAATTCAACAACTCCCATCTCAACATGACAATAATTTTGAACAGTAAAGGTTTAGTCTGTTCTAGGTCCCCAAATCAATTGCATGTTTTGTAAATGTAAAGCTTATCCCCTTTGTCATCATCAGTGTTGTTGATTGTTGATGTGTTGTTGTTGAGTACCCAGCTCTGCACTGATATGACAAAACCATGGAAGGAGAATTTATAATTTGTTACAATATAATAACTCTAATTGGTATGGTAGCCTGATTAGGATAAGATTCCTCTAGTTCTATGCTTCCTTATTTTGATGACCGGATACATCCTCTTTTGCATCATCAATCTTATAATGTATACTAACAATGAATAATATGTGAGATAACTTCATTCTAATCAATTTCTCTTTTGGATACGTTTGGATTTAAATGAACATATTTATTCTCTATTGAATTAGTATCTCTATCCTGTAGAGTTAGGACTGAAAAGATGAATCCTTATCTTTGCTTCACTGTGTGTGCTCTATATGTTATATATGAATGTTGTAATACAGATTCATTTGCATGATACATAAGATATATGTCAATTAATCTAATACTAATAGGAGATAATATCAATTCTCGCCCTACTATAATATATTCCAATGGAATATCTTGAATATGAACAAATTCAATTCAAATTTATGGTTTTTCTTTTAGAATATGATTTTAAACGCTGAATCCTTGAATTCATATCAGGTTTTTAAACTTCTGATCAACAGAAAGAGACATGTCATATCAGTTTATCTTGATAAACAGTTTGATGTGTATTTTTGTTTTGTTCTGTTGTTCTCTTTAGTGGGTTTTAGTACATCATAATATTCTAAACATATCACACTTTGTGTTTAAAACTGATACATTCTTTTGTCTTTGAATTGGACAAATTGTTTTTATCTTAGTGAAATAGCAAAGTTATACAAAGGAATAAAATAAATTATATTACAACCCATTTCACTCTTCTTATGTCATTTCCTTAGAAATAAGAAACGGTGTCATGAATCTACGAACATGGTTTATCTAACAATGAACTATCTTTTTATCTTTTTGCATCTTTGATACTCTAGCCCTTGTTCTTTTACTCCATCCAATGAGTTCATTCGCTGACCTTTTTCCTTTTTTATCTTAATCAGTGATATCTGCTCAGGGTTTGACCGGTAAAGATAAGACCGGAACGAGTGACCCTTATGTAACAGTCCAGGTTGGCAAGGTGAAAAAGAGAACCAAAACAGTGCCACAAGATCTCAACCCTGAGTGGAACGAAAAGTTTTATTTGTAAGTTTTTGTTTCAGCTTTAGCTGAATATTTATAGTAATAGTCAGTATTCTGTTGGGTCTAGGCCTACTACTATATATTTTAGGAAGCAGTAATCATTTTCAAAAAGAGATTACACTTTTATAGGTTTGCCTCTCTTGAAATAAGCTTTCCCTTATGCCATTTGTAAAGATGCAAAGTTCAAAAATGACTTATTTTTCTGGTGGAACCAATACAACGTTTTTTGTATGATATGCTTTATTCACACAAATTATGTATTACAATTGCACAATTTCTTTTAAGAAATAGACCCTTCAAGAATTAACCAATTTTGTTTTTAATTTCTTCCAGTGAGTGCCACAACTCCTCAGATCGAATAAAAGTTAGAGTCTGGTGAGTTTGATATGTTTCAGCTTTCCTCTTTGTCTGTTTTCTATTAATCATTGATCTGAAAATGAAATGATTGACATTTATGATATTAAATAAATCATGATTTCAAATCTTTTAAAAGTTATGTCTGAATGTTATTGACTTCCATGTTTCAAAATTCTAATAAACAAACTCAGAGTCACTCAGAGCTTATCTACTATTCCTTTATCAAAGCGTAACTACAAAAATTAATCTAGATCCAAATGATATTTGTTTTTGTATTATGTATCGATTTTTACTTTTTAAGACTATTCACCAAATTTAACAATATGTCAATTCAGACTTTTCTTTGATCAGTTTGAAAATATTATTTTCAGTCATTTGTAAAAGTTTTAAGATTTACATTTTAGACATATCTTTTTTCGTAGGGTTTAAAATCAAGAAATGTTATGCAATCGAAGAATTATACATGTTATTGACACAGCTATTTCTTGTGAATTATTTTTTGTTTCTCTTAGACATTTTCATTTGATTTTCTTTTAATTAATTTCAGGGATGAAGACAATGATCTAAAATCCAAATTACGACAGAAGCTCACAAGAGAGTCTGATGATTTTCTTGGTCAGACCATAATTGAAGTGAGAACGTTGTCTGGAGAGATGGATGTTTGGTACAGCCTAGGTGAGAACCAGTTTCAAATAGAACTTATCAATGTATCTAGTCCATGGCAGTCATTTACATCTCTTAGTAAATTTGGTGGGGAAAATCTCTGTTTGCACAAATTGATTTTAAGAAGTCAGTTATTTTAACCAATTGTGTGTAATCAGGATTTTGTAAAGTAAATTTGGAATCTTTGTGATAGTATCAAAACTTTAAAGATATGATATTGATATTTTTTTCAGAGAAGAGAACTGACAAGTCTGCTGTGTCTGGTGCCATTCGATTACACATCAGTGTGGAAATCAAGGGAGAAGAGAAAGTGGCTCCTTATCATGTCCAATATACTTGCTTACACGAGGTGAGATTCAAGCCTCGTTTTTATGAGAAAGCTGCTGCCATGTTTCTTTCTTTCTTCACTGCTCATGTTGCCCAAATAATTTCCTCTTGAGAATCAAGAAAGTTGATTTTATCTTATCTTATTCTTATCGTATGTTAAAGAAAAATATAATAAGGATGAATTTGATTAGTTTATCTATACATTGATATTTCTCATTCAGATTCTCTCTATATATATAATAATGGATAGCATTTATATATATATAAAAACATACAACCGTATAATGTATACTCTTGTCGTGTATTTCTACAGAATCTCTTCCATTATCTCTGTGAGCAAGCAGGAGGGGAAGTCAAACTTCCAAACTCAAAAGGGGTAAGTTATGGTCGAACCTTGTAGGGAAATAGAAGAAACAATTCTGTCCTCATATTAATGTTGATAACAATGATAAATGGCAATTATGTTATCTTTGCATTTGAAAGGATCATTGGTTTTCAGTTTTGACTTATCTAGAATACAAGATAGTTTGGTATGATAAGATACTTCCAAACTTACAACAAGTTTTTTTTTCATTCATATGCTCACAATTTCAATCAAAATTTCTAAGTAGATTAGGTAAAGATTTTTCATCAACATTTTTTAAAATGTTTATCTCATAAAGGGCAAAACATTTATTCCCCAGAGTGACGAATCCTGGAAAGTCTATTTTGATGAGCCAGGTGGAGAGATTGTGGATGAGTTTGCTATGCGTTATGGAATTGAATCTATTTATCAAGCAATGACGTAAGTTCTCCCATTCAGTCAAGATACATTTTGAAATTAGATGGCTTTATACATCAAATATTCCTATTTTACTATTGTATTGGATATTCTAAAGCACTTAGAGCATAATGAAGACCGTGGATCAGCACTATATAATTGGTTTAAGTTTCATTTTCAAGATTGTATTTTTATTCATATAGCAAAATCAATTTGAAGATTTATTTTCATATTATCTCGTTTCCCTCCCTCTCCCAACCACTCAGGCACTTTTCCTGCCTGTCCTGCAAGTACATGTGTGCCGGTGTTCCTGCCCTCATGAGTACTTTGCTGGCCAACATCAATGCCTTCTATGCCCACACAGCCGCCACTACAGCAGTCTCAGCTAGTGATCGTTTTGCAGCATCCAATTTTGGAGTAAGCGCTTCAACTACATACTATTATCATTTCTCACTACTCTTTACACGTCTAGTTCTAATGTGACTTTGTTGTTTTCTCTTTCAATCTTTAAATAAATAAAAATGAAATCAAAGGTATCTTTTTTAATATGTAAATTCGTAAAGTAGATTACTCTATCCATCTAAGTGAGAGAGTTGAAAAAAGTTTCTATCATGGTATTATGTTCTTTTAACAATGATTCCCTCCGTGGTACAAAGATATCAGCTGAATCACCAACACTATGTTATTAGAAAAGTGATTGATACTTTACCCACCTTCCAATTTCTCTCTTACCACTTTTTTACAGAAAGAGAAATTTGTCAAGTTACTAGATCAGCTCCACAACTCTTTACGGATAGATTTGTCCATGTACAGGGTAAGTAATCGTACTAAAAGTCCTTGAGATTTCCAAAGATGTCGTAATTGATGTATTCATAGTTGTCTTGAAAATAGACTTAGATGTTGATAATTGAAGGAGGTACTTAAATTATGTGTGAACTACTGAGCCAAAGGGAAGTGATAAATAATCGATATATTATGTAAAAGAAGATGTTTGTCTGGTCACCAATCCTGAAAAGTGGATGAGTGTATGAAAATGAAAATTCACAAGCATGTCTATTCTTTGAGAATCAAATTTGTGCATGATGTGCTCAGATTTTCTGTTTAACATTTTAAGAATTGTCTAATTAGAGATTAAAGTCAAATAAGTTCATCAAGAGTTTGACAAAGGAAGGCTGAGACAAAGATTATTACGAGCAACGCTGAAATGGGTTGGCTTGTATTGAATAAAAGAATAACTTTTTATTTTTGATTAAGAAAAATTATCATTGGATTGATGTTTTAACATTTTAAAATAAAATATATATCACAGATTTAACCTTCCTTTCCCCCTTTCTCTTCAGAACCATTTCACTGCTTCAGATGCTGGCAGGATGAAGGACTTGAAATCCACAGTGGATCTTTTAACCAGTATTACTTTTTTCAGAATGAAGGTATGTGTATCCCCATATCATTCTCCCTTTCTGTGCCTGTCTTTATCTCTTTCTTGAATGAACTCACTCTTTTCCACAAGTGCACCCCTCCCTCTCTTTAAAAAAAATCATCTCTCTTTATATAACCTTTTCTAAAATAATAGCCATTACTCAAATCAATAACTTGATTAAAAAACGTCCCCCTCCAACCAACCCCAACCCCTCCTCTTTCCTATCCCCACAGGTCCAAGAGTTGACCAGCCCTCCACGAGCTGGCTCTGTGGTCAAAGATTGTGTCATAGCCTGTATAAAATCTACCTACAAATTTTTGTTTGATAATTGTTCCGAGTTGTATAACCGCGAGTTCCAGACCGACCCCAACGAACAGATGGCTGCAGACCAGGAGGGCCCCAGTGGGAAGAGCTTGCATTTCTGGCACAAACTCATCGCCTTGATTGTCTCTGTTATTGAGGAGGACAAAAACAGTTACACAATTGTGCTCAATCAGTAAGTATTTATTACTAGTATTAGATTAAATTATCACCTGTGGGTATCACAAATTTAATCTATTTAATGCTATTTGAGTTATCATCAAAATGATGCTTACTCACTTTTGTGACTTTATTTGATTTTCACCCGGTATCTTCAAATAATCCACAGCAGATCAGAACCGTAAAGAGTAGGCTCATTATATTAGTTCAATCTATGTCATAGACATTTTTGAATGATCAGAGGGTGTATTTTCTAATGTTAGGATTCAATGTTTTAAACTAAATTTTATCAAATACTGAAATTGAAAGGATACGTTTTGCATCTCTTCACTGTTAGATTTCCTCAAGAGTTGGTTGTAGGATCTGTAAGTGCCTACATGATGTGGGACCAGTTTTCACAAGACCTATGTATAGCTTTGCAACGTAAGTAATAATAGACTTTTGATAGTCTTTGTTAATACTAAACTTTTGCTATACGATAGAAACTTTTTTAGTATAATTTCTTTATTCCATAAACTATTACACAAAAGTCTATGATATTGTTGTCAAATGATAAAATTATCAACTATATTTCTTTCTATGTCTCTCTTTCTATTGTTTGCAGTTAATAGTTGACTTTTGCAGTCCACGCTGCATAATGTGGGGTGTCATTTATGATTGAATTTTTTTATTTGCTTTTCAGAACATGAAGAAGAGAGAACGTGTAAAAGTTCTGAATACATGAATTTACACTTTAAAGTCAAGTGGTTGTACACTAAATATATCTCCGAAGTGCCTCAATATAAAGGAAATGTTCCTGAATACCCCAAGTGAGAAAATGATCTTGAAATTTGTTCAAAGAGTATTAATTAGATTTATGTTTTTGCTTCAAATAATTGACAATTAGAAAATATCTACCATTTAGATCATTGCAGAATATACTTGAGATGATTGTTATATAAATTCATAGAAAAAAAAGAAAACTTGCATGTCTGTTGCGCTGTATGATTCAATTTTCTTATCTCAAAGAGGGCTAATCTTTTACCTCTAAATCATGTTGTAATCAGTTCTCTTTCCTTTAGCCATGCCTTTTTTTCTGTGGTTTCTCTCTATCACTTTCTTCATTCTTGTAACACTTTATTTTTGTGTTTGTCTCTCTTTAGATGGTTTGAACCATTTGTCATGCAGTGGCTTAATGAAAACGATGATGTGTCCATGGACTACCTCCATGCAGCATATGACAGAGACAGGAAGGATGGGGTAGGTTCACTCAGTGATTTTCTAGTCAGCAAATTGTATCGGCTTTAAAACTGATAGATACTTCAGATAGTATATTAGGTATGTAATCATGTAATCATAATTTATCAATGTATGCACTCCTAGATCTTTATTACCATTCAATATAACTAACTCAATCATGTGACGATGTAGCAAAAGTGGAATGAAAATTGTATGTGAAATTTCATGCTTTGTCTTGTCTACAGTTTCAAAAGAGCTCTGAGCATGCTTTGTTTTCAACGTCTGTGGTGGATGTGTTCACTCAGCTCAACCAATGTTTTGATGTCATCAAAAAGTTGGAATGTCCTGATCCTGAAGTGGTCAAAAACTACATGGAAAGATTTGCCAAGGTAAAGCATTTGTTCATCTACATAAGAAGAATGTTTCTTTTCCCATGTGTCTATTTTTACATTCAAAAGGAATTCTTTTTAATTCTTTTTTTTTTGCCTGGTACATAACTCAATAGAAATGCATACTGTTTTTGAATGAGATATTTATGCACACTGCTTTTAATTAAATAATTCAGCCCTTGGAAAAGAAAACACTCTTGCTCTTTTTTTATTTGTTTTTATTTTTCTCTTTCAGACTGTAAACAAAGTACTAGTAGCCTATGCAGACATTGTCCAGAGAGACTTTGAAAAGTATACCAGCCGCCAGAAAGTAGTAAGTAAAATTAATAAAATTTGTTCATCTCAAATTATGAAAATTCCATTTCACCCATTTATTAAAGTTAAATTTGATAATCTATCTTTAAATCTGTTTTTAAAAAGACATTTCTTTCAAGTCTTTGTATGAATAGTTTCTTATTGTACAACTAACATGTGTTTTGAAGATAACGTATTTTTGTTATTGAGCGTTGATTAATGAATAAAAGATGGTTTCTACTATTTTGACGTTATCAATAATTCCACAATAGTTTTGATGTTGTATGTTAATATTTCTTATTCAATTCATGAACTTTCTTCCCTTTCTTCCTGCACTCAGGCATGCATTATGATGAACAACATCCAACAACTACGAGTTCAGTTGGAGAAAGTGTTTGAGTCAATGGGTGGAGAAAAGTTGGACCCTGATGCTGCTAGTATATTGAATGAGCTTCAACAAAAACTCAATGGAGTGTTGGATGATTTGAGTTCAATATTTTCCAAGAGGTTAGTTTCTTTTTTTAAGTCTTTTTATTCCAAATGCAACAATAGTAATATCAGTTGTGTTCATCTGTAATGCATCAAAAGCAAATCATTCAAGATTTATTCAAAAATTGCTGAACCATTTATGTTGTCGTGCTCCTTATATATAAAATCATACTCACCCGAGTTGTTATTTATATTTAATCCTTTTACATATTTTTTCTCTAAAGACTAATCAAAAGATGAAAAATTGCTTTGTGTTGTTGTAACAAGCATTGAGAGAAGAAAAAGTGGGTGGAAAAAATGTAATGTAATTAAAGGAAAGGCAAAAAAAGAATATAACAAATTATTTATCTTTCTTTGCATGTAAATTGCTTTGTACAAAATGACTTCTATCTTTTTCCCAGTCTTGAGCCTCAGATTCAACAGAGTATGCAAGAGCTTGGTGGTTTGTTATCAAAGGTCAAAGGTGGGGGTCAGGTGTCGTTGATTCAGCCCAGCCAGAGGTCCAGCATCCAACAAGAATCAGACATGGTTTTACGTCCTCTCATGGATCTATTAGACGGGAGGTGAGTGGATCATCTTTACCAGTCAGGCTTACGCTATCAAACAACAGAAATTAGGCGAATACCTTTTGATATCCATTCATTTACCATTTTGCACTAGTTCATACTGATCTCGTATCTTATTATAAATATTAATACAATATCAGCCATTGATTATGTTTTATGATTCAAACCTTACTAGAAAATTCAGAGTTAATTCTTTTCATAGTTTCTTTTAACATGGACATGACACTAATAACTGATAGCAGCATGCAATGAATACACAACGTTATTTTAGATTCCATTACTTCTCACACTACACATGATTTCATACTTTTAGGTTTACATTTTTATGATTGTTCTTTTGCTTTTGTAGATTCATTGTTATAAGATGTGTTTCTCCAAACATTTCTTCATGACTCACTTTTTTCTTTGTTTACAGTCTCTCAATGTTTGCTCAAGTTTGTGAAAAGACTGTTTTGAAGCGTTTATTGAAGGTAATTATGTTCCCATTTGCAAGTTTATATGGAATTTGAAGTTATGTGTTTGATTTTTCATCAAACATCAGAGTTCCCAAAGATTATCTTTGCATTTTATGGTGAAATATTTGTATGTATAATAGTGGTAGTCTTTTTCAATATCAATACCACATCAAGTTCAAACTCCACCAACCCAACCATAGCAACCTTAGCCCTAGCATCATCCTCTTCCTCACCTTCCTCCTCCTCCTCCTCCTCCTCCTCCTCCTCCTCCTCCATACATTTTATCAATAGGGGATGCTTCCTTATAATATAAACTGCATCAGCTGAGACTTATACACAGTGTATTCATAGTTTAATCATTGAAATTTGATGTCAAGTAATACTTTCTCATTATTATTTTATACCAATAGGAATTGTGGAAGATTGTCATGCATACCATGGAAAAAACAGTTGTGCTTCCACCTTTGTCAGATCCACGACAGGTAAGATCACACCATATGCCTGTGCTTAGTCAACATATATCTAAATGTCAAAATGATTGGAGGTCTTTCAGCTACTTATTCTACTTCCAATGCTAAGTGAATGTGCAAACCGAAAGGCATAAGACATGAAAATGATACAGTTAGTTATTTCCTGACAAAGAGCTGTTAGGAAATCAGTGAAGCGTTACTATTTCCAGCATGCAACAAACTTTCCTTAATTTCTGTATCATAACAGTCTGTACTGGTATTGATCTAGGACATTATTTTTCTCATATTATGGGTTGCAATATCTCTTTCACAGTATATCAATGCTAGCTTTGTATTTAACTTTTCAGTTTGATGTATCATAAATACAAAACTTTTTCAATTATCATTTCATGAGGGAGTGCAACTATACTTCTGGTTTTTATTATTCTTTCCTTTCAGTAATCAATATTTCAAACTTTTATATTATTTTCTGTTCCTTCTCTTTCTTTTCTCTTTCTTTTAAAATACTTTTATAAGAGTTGACTCTGACTCCAATATGTGTGGGGAAAAAAAGCCAAGGTACCACACTTTTTTTAAGAATGTATAATTATATATAAGCCATTAATATTGCGCTTTCCATAAACTATAGACATTAATCTCAAAGCACATTCCAATTATTGTATATTTAGAAAATAAAAAATCGGATAATGTAAAACGTTTACTAAATACACAACATCCATGGGTTTGTAATGGTAACAAAATGAGTGGGCCATGGATTTTACCACCAACAGCAGCAGGCTATATTATTGTACGCTGCTGATAAATCAATCATGTAATACATTTCAATCTCATAGTACTAACTAATTTCTGTCAGAACTCTTTCAATGAAGAAGTGGTAAGTGAATTTAGAGCTGTGGCTAATTGCCAAGACAAAGGTTATTGGGGTCCTCAGAAGTTAGAGTTTCTTTTATTTCCTTTTGGTTATCTCATGAAAAGAATAAAAACCCTTTGATTTTCGTCTACAAAATCCCAGAACCTCCTTTTCTTGTGGGATAATCGGAGCATTAGAAATGTCCATTATTTCTTTTTTTCCCCATCGTTATGCATGTCAACAGAACAGAACTTCACAGTATCTGAGAGTTCATGACAAGAATTCATTCTTGAGGTTTCAGGTGTCATTTGATATTTCCCATGACTTTCTAAAATAGGATTTGGACAATTTTGCCTGTTGATTTTCTTTGTTTGTTTGTCATCTTAAGAAGATGAAAATGTTATCTTTGGGTTGTGGTTTTATCATCCCTTTTATGTTACAACAGCTCCTTCCTCTTCCAAGTAATGCTCAAGCCAAGATAGAAGACATGTCACGTATTTTGCTCAACCATGTGAGCAGTATGCCCATGAACACACCAATGAACAAAGTCAAAAGCATTCAGGCCACCTTTTTGGTACAACTTACTTCTATCTTACTGTTGTATTTTCCACAGCATCAAATCATTGTTGTCCATATTCATACCTATATTTATTTTAGCCTTACATCTATGTGTTATCTGATTATATTTTCATCCTGAATGTGTGTGCAAAATAGATTTAGTTTTCTGTTTTAAAAAAAAGGACTTTCAGTTTCTTTCTCCTCTGTTTTAGATGTTTAATGTGTTCTTCAAATCTGAGATGTGTAGTTACATTTTGTTGAGTTGATTGAAATTTCTATCTTCAAAAGTAAATCATTGAAATCTAGAAGGGCAATTTCAATTTCGTTCATTGTTTTTTTTTAATCATTTGCCAAATTTTTCTTTTCACCAGTTGTCGCTTGTAGAGGTTTAAAATATTGTTCAATGATTTAAGCTTAAAGATTCATGTCACAATTTTTTAACTATATCTGTCTGTGTTTGTATATTCTTTGTCTCCCTTTCATCTTCTATTTCTTTAAAATATTTATTGTTTCGGATCATTTACAATTTGTCCTTAAGTATAAGTTTATAGAGATAAGAAAGCAATAACAAGATAAAATTATGACTGATGTCAGAAGTTTCAATTTCTTCCACAAATTTTTAAGTCTCTATTTGTTACATTTTAAATTTCAGATAGAAAAATAAAAATTCATTTTGATAGTAACGAAAGTAGAATTGGTTCCAATGCTAATGAAAATCGTTATTGTTTCTACATTTGTTTGTTTATTTGTCATCTCTTTATTTGTCACTTTCATTTTAAACATGATTTATTGCTGCCTTGCATGTCCTTTCCCCAACCTACATAGCTTTGCTGATTCCTTTATTTATTTTGTTGAAAATTACAAAAAGTTGTATTTCTAAATACTGATATATTTTTTTAAGATGATAAAATGCGATAATGTAAAGACACTGGGAAAGCAGTGTACGAAAGGACTAAAATTTATATCATGCATAAGAATGAAGATCATAAAAGTAAGAAATACAAAGTGAGTAAAGATATTTATAAAAGAAAAAAATTGTCTCTTAAAATTTGGTGTGTTGGTTATGCATGTCCTGAAAACTAAAGGTCTGTGGTTCGATTCCCAGCTGAGAAGCTGGTTTTCTTTTAGACAACAAATTTCCGGCCTTTATATATCAATATAATTACCTAAAATAAGGCATAGATGATAGATTAATGTTGCCTTTAGAAAATACTGTTAACAATATCATGTCCATCCAAAACATCTGTTTCTAAAAAAGATAAATATTTTCCCTTACTGTCTAGAAATTGCAGACTCTTTCTGTACCTTATTACTTTAGATTATGATTTCATTGCTTGCAAAGCTTTGAAAAATCTGAGTCAGTGGATGCCCTGAAGTAATTCAAAAACTATTATTTATGTGTTATCGCAGGTGATTAATGTCAATTCATCATGTCTTTCAGGCTTTCAAGAGTCAACATCTGATGTATACTATGCTTGCTGCCATTTCCAAACAATTTATCTTTTATCATTGAATATCATCATTGTAATTAGACTGGAATGATAGCTCTCCTGCCATATAACTTTCATTTCAGTTTTCATGTGAATCTGTATCTTTTTCTTAAATGTTTATGTGTGCAAAAAATTAGAACTGCTGTCAATCTATGTGCCTCATTTATTGTTTTAGAATTGTTAGATAATTTTCCAAGATGATAGAGCAAAGTTGTATAAGTTTTTAACACTTTGACTTTGATTCTCATTGGGATTCGAAATTTAGATAGAAATGTGAAAATTGGTGCATGTCACATTTGGATTGTCCCATAACTTCATTAATAATGGAGGCTACATAAGTAAAGTAGGGTGTATATCTTCTTCTAGGGAACTAAACGGAGAAAAATAGAAAAGGACCATCAAAGAGATGAATTTGTCATTGTGAGAAATTTGAGGGCAGGAAACTTGATTGAATGATATGTTCTATGATCTTGCTATCTAATAAATATCAACTTAACCAAAGCTCAAGTTACTCCTATCCATCCAAATGCTCTGACTCTGATGCTTCTTGAGAGCAACAACAATCTAATTATGAATGTTTATATAGGTACCCCAAATTGTGGGAAAATTACTGTGCAAATTTACAACTAGTTACACTCGTGTAAAAGATATATCATAAGACTAAAATTGAGAAATGTCAATGCTTTTCTTTTACCTAGGATATGTCCAAAGAAGCAGAAAAGAACCTGAGCCCCAGGCAGTGTGCAGTTCTAGACATGGCTTTAGACACCATCAAACAGTACTTCCATGCAGGAGGCCAGGGATTGAAGAAGACTTTCTTGGACAAAAGTGCAGAATTGCAGTCCCTGCGCTATGCTCTCAGCCTTTACACCCAGACCACTGACACGCTTATCAAGACTTTTGTCAACACACAGACCCAGCAAGGTTAGCCATGTGGTTTGTTCTTGTTTGTAGTGCTGATAATGCATTTTTCGATCTTTCTTGAAAGTTTTCATGATTTACGAGTTTAGAGACTTTCATTAAGATTTTATGAAGTGAATCGGAATCGGACTATAAGATGGAGGCAACACATGTGTGATAATTTATCATGCCCTCAAATAAGCGTTAAACAGAAAAATGTTAAAATATAATGTATCATATCAATTAAATTTGCAACATATCAAAATTAAACAGAAAAATGTTAAAATATAATGTATCATATCAATTAAATTTGCAACATATCAAAATTCTTTGTTAACAGAAAAACCTGGGTCCGAAGAACCTGTGGGTGAAGTTTCCATTCAGGTTGATTTCACCACCCATCCAGGCACAGGAGAACACAAAGTCACAGTTAGAGGTAATTTGTACTCTATGTAAAAGAGGAAAGAGTGTTGATGTGTGAGGAAACGTTATGATGAATAATTGTTATAAGAAGATGCTAGCCTTTTTTCATGTAAACACAAAAATGTTGTTGGTAGTTGTGGTTGTAGGGCTTGCCAGCTATAGAAGTAGAAGGCCAGGAGTATGTCCATTATCTGCATTGCTATGACTTTTGATAATCTCAAAGCCTCGCATTTATACATTTGTTGGGTAAGCAGGCTTGTGGAAAGTTACAAGAAGTAATGACACAAAATATCATTAACATTAACAGTTATTTAAATGAACAGGTTCAAATATTAAAATATTTAGTTATCATGATTTTGTTTTAGTTTTTTTCTTTTTTAACCTATTTATCGTTCATCCAAAAATAAATCCCTTCAAGTCGCTTAATTTTATCTTATTAGCATGATATATTTACCTAAGAACTAGAGTGAATGTTTCATCACTCATATTGTATCATTATTATTATTATTATGATGATACAATTAACTACCATCTGTTTTTTTCATAATCACAGTTGTTGCTTGCAATGATCTCAAGTGGAGAACAACAGGAATGTTCCGACCATTTGTTGAGGTTCATCTTATTGGTCCTCACCTCAATGACAAGAAACGAAAACATTCTACAAAGTCAAAGTCAAACAACTGGAGCCCAAAATACAATGAAACGTTTCACTTGTAAGTGACTTTGGAATAAAGCAGCATCCCTTTATATATTCTTTAAACACTTAAACTTAAATAAATTCTATCCCAAATCTAAATTGGGCAGATATATCTGAATTATATATTTCTTCCATGTGAAGCTCCACTTATCATTTACTTTCACAAAATTCATATAGAATTGACTAAAGGTAGAGTAGAGAGAGAGATATAATATATAGTTCAAATTTCTAACTTCTAGTTCTAACTGAGTCAGAAGATCCTGTGGGAGAAGCTTCCATTCAGATTGATTTCACAATTGATTGTGTGATTCTCTAAGCTTTTTATGGACCAAAATAATCTCAAAATGACACGTTTATAAACTTTGTACAAACACTAAAAAAGAATTGGACCACCTTGGCCAAGGGAAATCACCCATGATTAATTCATCTTTGCAAATATTTCTGGCCTAATGATTACTTGAAGGTTTAAACGTCCAACTTTGTACTTATCTAACTGTCTAAATGCAATTTACTGTGCGGTATACCTACTTAGGATCAATAGATCTCCTCCACATGATACACTTATATTTGCTTGCTCTCTTGTAAAATTTGGTAAAATTCACTAAGACTAAGACAGTTAAAAAACTACACCAACATTATAAACCTAATATCTCATTGATATTTTCATTCTACAGTAATCTGGGAAATGAAGACGATCCTTACGCCTATGAGCTACAGTTCTGTGTCAAGGACTACTGTTTTGCAAGGGAAGATCGTCTTATCGGTATAGCTCTTATGCAACTCCGAGACATTATTGAACAAGGCAGCTGTGCTTGCTGGGTTCACCTGGGAAAACGAATGCATTTGGATGAAACTGGATTCACAGTGCTACGTATTTTGTCTCAGCGCACAAATGATGAAGTGGCCAAAGAGTTTGTCAAGTTGAAATCGGAGTGTCGTCATTTGGAAGATGTCCAGACATAATGAATTACCTACTTTCTTCAATTCATACGTTGGTGCAGCATATTATGTTAATGCTTGGTGATAGTGGTAGCGGTTAAAGAAGTAGTATAAGGGCAGTTTGCCTCTTTACGAAAAGTTGACTGATGTGACACACAATAATATAAGTGATCAAGACATGTGATTATATTATTATGCTCCTGGAAAATAGGAGAGCTGGTCTGTGATTATTTATCTGTTTTGATATTGATATGCAGGACTTTGATGTGATATATTAAAGGCTTGAGATGTCTTCAAGCATAGATATTTTCCATCTCTATGGAATAAGTTTTGAATTGTTCCATTTTTGATTTTGAATTGGATGACACAAACACTCAATTGTGTAACAGTTACAATCGCCAATGTCTCGAAAATAGATCTGTTCTGATACTGTTTACTGCTGTAAAATATGATTGTAATTATAATGAACATTTTCTTTTCATTTACTAGGACTAGTTCTTTAATCTCATACCTGGAAAGCCTTAAATTTGTATAACTTATTGTTAATCTTATGGTAATTTTGAATTTGAAATTATGCTATGAATCAGCTGTAGGTTCAGTAACTCATTTACATTTCATTAAATGTGAGATCAAACACATTGTATTGTGGTTTATTACATTATCTCTTTTATGGAATAATCATTGGGATTTGGAGTCATATTCATGCACATTTAATTGTAAATAGTTTCACATAGTTTCACCATTCATCTTATCAACTTTTAAGCTCGTTGTAGAGACCCTAAACTTCTTCTGTTGTTTATAGCAGCTAGTATACCTACTCTGTTACAGATTTACCGTCATGACGTACTGTGTTCATGCATAGTAGAAATCAATGTTTTCTTATGTTCTGGTTTTATTTTCATCATTAACTATCATCTCGTTGTGTCTTCCTGCATATATTTTCCATTTTTATTGCATTCCAATGTGTTTCATGTCATTTTGCTCTGGCTGAAAATAGGCCACGGCAATGAAATTTCTGGGCTTCTTACTTAATGTTCACAGACTTGTTTTTGACAAGGAAATATTGAAAGATAAAGATTTCATTATTTTACTTACACAAAACAAATTGTTTTTTCTCTATCTTCTCATTACATTTCATCATGCATCATTTTTATTTCATTGGCGAGGTTTTTGTTGTTGTGATAAGCTTGTTATTTACCTTATCATATTTGGGTTGATGTAACAGTTAATGCCATGGTCTGGTGTAATAGTTTAAGACAGTACAGATACCGAAGAATCTCAATTAGACGCTGTGTTCCTTCTAATAATTCCAGAGCTCCTTTAATTTTTCAAACTCACTCCCCATTCCACAATCAAATAGGCGAACTTACTCATTTACACTGATAGACGAGAAAAAAGGAGTGAGAAAGACGATAACAAAATGAAATGATAACAAATCAAACTTCAAATGGTGTGATAAATTTGAGGTATCTAAAAATTGAAGTAGCACTTGAATAGTGGTAAAGCAAACTTTGCAAATACAAGCACATCACCACTCAACAAGTAGTTGCATTCCAAAGCAAAATGATGTGTCGACTTGCTTGCTATCAGTTACATCAAGGCAGACCAATGGCATCACCACTCATTTTATCGTTCTGTGACTTGCAAGCTCTAAATTAGAAAGTCATTAAATTGATGTTTTGAAAAGAAAAGAAGCCAGAATTAAAACTGCTATGAACATAATTTGCATTTCTTTTTGTCAGAATTTTTATTCATTCTACATTATTCGGGTAAAATATTCTTTTATAAAGAATTTATCTTTCACTGTCATGTTTTTGTAAAAAAAATTGAACTGATTATCCCTCCTCACTTTTTTTTCATTCTTCTCATCCATCTGGCATTTGTCGATTGTACATATATATACTAAAATCACTTTTATGTTTTAAAATGCAATGTGATTTATGTTTACCCTCTAAGATTGATTTGTAATCTTGTGATGTTAATGTACATAATATGATAGTATGATTTCAATGCATACTGATATGGTTTATGGGAAATTTTTACATAAGTGGGTTGTGTATGTATTTTGATGACTTTACTCCTATATATACCCTTTTTTTACATCTAGCTATCCTGTTTTGCCTTAATCTTTGACCAATTTGAAGGCTGTGACTGTTTACTATGATAAGAATTGTTGTGATGTAGTTTAGTCATAGGTCGTTCCTTATGAATTTCTCAAAGTATGATTTCTATACATGTTGCAGAACATATTTTCCCCGATAAATAAAAGATGAAATTAGTTTCTGATCATAGCCATAGCCATAACAATAACATCACCATAAATTGCGCATGCCCTATGAATTGTTTAAGAAGATAGTTGAAAAGAAGAGGTACATTTTATTGTAGTAATTTTTTTGTCTTCCCTCAATAGAAAGCTATGCATGGCCCACAACGTATAATCATGTACAATAATATGCCTATTACTATTAAATTATTGAACAAGCTAGTGTAATCATGAAAAAATATTCAAAAAAAAAAAGAAAGATAGATTAGTAGTTATCATTCATCACTGTTTCCTTCATCCATTTATAAAATGAAATCAGTTATACCCAGAGAGAATATCAGATTTTTCAATATTCAGCATAATAGTTACTTAGATGCTTTTCTTCTACCCCCAGAACCTCTACAATCACCACTAATTCTACTGTTTTTATTACATATGTGGTATTACTATTATCACCACTGATGTGTCACACTGGAACTCTTTATGCTGGTAAACAAGAAAACGATCTTTCCCCCAGCTTTCTTCATATTCAAGGTTCCTCTGTAGTATTTTATCAAACAAATTTCAATTTTTTTTGGTGCGATTTTCTCAAAATTAATAAAAAGGAGTTAGGCCAAAAGATTAGCACAGTGATGTAGAGCTTCATCTTCCTCTTCCATCTTTTGATCAGCACTATCTGAGCAATTCAAACACCAACGATTTCAATTCAAAACGATAAAATTTAAAAGAATGACTTAAAACACTGTGTACGGAAAAGAAGAGAGATACAAATCGTTTAGGAGTTAACAAAAAATTACTGATTTCAAGGCTCCACTGTAGTTCGTAACGGTATCTTACTAAAGCTGTATCTATGGCGAGCTTTAAATTGAAAGCAAATGCAAAAGAATAGAATTTTGTTTATAACCCAATGGTTTCTTTGGCCCTTCATGCTGATATGTACAACTTTGAACTTATAGAAATAAAAAGTCACATTTATATGTTGTTTTAAACTTCTCTAAGGAGGGGCTGGTTGGAGAAATTTTGATATGGAAATTTATCAAACTTAGTGAAAAGAATACACTAAAGAGGGTTTATAGTTACTTAGTTATATTATCATGTGATCATCTACTCTTGAAACTTCAACAAAAGTCATTTTTTCACAATCAATCATGTTATCCATCAATACATGCTCAACATTGTTTCCTTTGAACCTTGTAGTTGTAGTTGTAGTGATACACATTGTTCAAACAAATTTTGAATTGTGTTTGTTAGGAAGCTCACTCAACTAATTCTAGTTCTAGATTATTTTGTCATGAGCTTATTAAGATTAGAGGTATTCTGTAGTGGAGAAGGGCAATCTTAATATAAAACATCTTTTTGTTTTCTCGATCATCACCTAGCAATATACAAAAGGCATTTTACACGATAATTGATTGTTATTCGATATTTGAAGTGCTGATAGATGAATTCCGCATGTACCTTTTTATTTCTGCTATAATAACCTTTCCGGAGAGAATGAAAGCATGGGAAGTTTGGTCATTTATAACATTAAACTAACTTATGATAAAATCAAGTTGGTTGTTTCGACCTTTCTATACTTTTTTTTCAGAACTTAGAAAACCACATTTATGCCCAACAAAACATCTTACACATCAAACGAAACATGCAGCCTGTTTGGTTCATATACACCAGGGAGACCTCTGAATTTTACATCTATCTTTAATAGGATGAGAAAAAGTGTGTTAAGAGTCTTTCCCAAGGACTCAACGTTGAAGTCAGGATTCGAACCCTGGACCCTGCGATCTCCAGGTGGATATGCTGACCACTAGGCTGCTGAGGTCAGTTGAATTTGAATGTCTGCATCCACTAATACTAATATATGCAGGCTGGACAGATCACAGACTTTGTGTTATTTAATCTTTCTGTCAGCAGACCCCAACTCGCTCTAAAACCATTGAGTCCTGCTACTGATAGTCAGCCAAGCATTAGGTGAAGAGTCTTGTCTAAGAACTCAACATCTGGCCGAGGCAGGGTTCGATCTCAAGACCTTTCAATGACCAGACAGAGGGCCTGACCAACAAGGTTACCTCTACCTACATATGAAAAGTACCTATACTGATTACTGACCACTAGGCACAACAGGTTTCTATTGCAACTTGATTTCGAATTGGTACTATCATTACGTCATGTGTGCAGAGGTGCAATGACCAAATCAAATAGACAGGGAAATGCAAAATATTGTGGTAGAATATTATTGTATTTGGAATATGCAGCAGACTGAATGCACCGGAAGATATTAAAGTCAAGGCTCAGAATTTGATGAGCAAAGGAGTAACATCAACGCTTCAAACGATCACCCCATACAAAAGTTTAAGCGTATTTTAATTCTAGGTTATTTCACAGGTGGCACCTCAATTTAAACTTTCTTGAAAATATCATAAAAATATCTGAAAGCACAAGTTTCCATTCCACTGTCGGTAGTCTACAAGAAGCACTACCAATGATCTTTCGAAGCTAACATTTACCGATATTACAGTTATGTAAATAAAATAGTGCCTATATGAGATATGAACACACCATGAACATTAACAAAGTTAAAAAGTAGACCAGTATTTTATTCATTCCATAAAC